>CM057450.1:975280526-975510526 GCA_016271365.2 Neoceratodus forsteri | reverse complement strand
TCATGTTTCCCTGCTGTTAGATTTAAAATGTGTTTGACAATCGCATACACAGTGTTAGAGTGGGCAATAGCTCTTACATTCTTTCTCATTTGCACCCTAAACTGCCGTATAGTTCTGCACACATAATAATGCCCACAGGTGCAATATAAAATATAAACAATCCCCACACTACCGCATATGATAAAACTGGGTATTTCTATATTTTTCCCTGTTGCAGGATCACTAAATGTCCCACCCTGCCTAACATAATTACAAAAGGAACATTTGAAACATTTGAAGCATCCTTTTGGGGGGGTAACCAACTTGAATGACATTCACATTCGGCCATAGCATACTAGGTGCCACCCATTCCTTGATAGTTCTAGCTTTCTTAAAAACTATCATTGATTCTTGCTCTGTAATATTTTTTAACTTAGGTTCCAATTTCAATAGATCCCAATTCCTATGAATAGTATTGCTAACATCCCTGGATCTGGTTGAAAATATAGTTACAAAGGGACACACTACATCTTCATTTTTTCTTTTCACTTTAGGGGTTAATGTATCAGCTCAATCTATTTCATTTACGTCCCCAATGGCCTTAGCTATTATTTGGTTACTGTACCCCCTTTGAAGAAATCTTTTTACCTGCTCCCCACATTTTTTTGTATATTTATTTTTCTCCATGCAGCTTCGCTTTGTTCTAATGAGCTACCCCTTGGGGATATTTCGCTTTACATGTGCAAGGTGACAGCTATTAAAGAACAATAAGCTATTCCTATCTGTGTCCTTCTAATACAACATAGTGCATACATCATTTTTATCATTCTTATAGATTACCAAATCTAAGAATGTAATCCAATAGTGGTTAATAGTATATTTAAATTTTAAATTAACATTTGTACTTTCCAGCCAAGAAACAAATTCCACAAACGGTTCACTACTCCCCTTCCAAATAATTAAAGCATCATCCAGGTAATGTTTCCATAAATCTAAATATTGAAAAAAGGATTAGTGCTAGAACTATAAAGGATTCGTTCCCACCATGCCATATACAGGCTTGCATAGCTCAGAGCTACTGTTGCCCCATCGCAGTTCCTTTAATTTGCTTGTAATATGTTCCCTGATGATAATGACGTGAATGTCTTTCGTACTTATATATGGAAGGAGTTGTAAATATGGCAACTGGGGGTCTGAGTAATGCTCTGAAGAATGTGAGAAGTTTTGCAGATCTTTTATTTGAAAACAGAAGTGGTGTTAACCCAATTTTGGCAGTAATGGAGGAACACATGGAAACACACGCTAAAATACAGGTAAAAGATATCTGTAGAAAACTGGAAAAGCATGTCATGAAGGGATGTAGGATGTATTGGCATAAAGTAACTTTGGAACTTATTTGGAGGTTATAAGAATCCCTCGTAGCTTACACAGAGTTGATAAACCTGCATATGGGATGGAAGATTTAGAAGTTTTGGAAATGTGGAGAAAGAACATGGATGAAACATCTTTTAAAAACATGAATTTAATTCTCTCTAGAGCCAAGCCAGTCAGAGATGCCTTGTCTCAAGAAATAGCTGATATTGAGCAAAAATTAAAAGAGCAAACTACATTAGAAGAGCTGGAAGCATTTAATAAGAGATTGTTTGATAAAATAACTAGATATGACTTGCAGCTACAAAAAGCAAAAAAGAAAAAATATTAGGGATGAAAATGATTGTAAGTTAAATCAGGTATATGACTGGGCTGATAAGAAAACTGATACTGCTCTTACATCTATTTTGAAAAAGACATCAACATCGCTGGCATCAACAGTGAAGACAGAGGAAAGAACAGTGCAGGACTATACAACGGGACCTTCTGATAATGATTTGGATTTGTTTTAGAGGAGTAACATGTGGAGCATAAGATACTGGTATGGAGAAGCCTGAGGAAAACCAGTTTTCAGGACTCTTAACACTGTCAGGATCTGCAACGACAAAGAGGCAATGAGAGAACAAGGAGGGGGGCTGGCGTTTAAGAAACAGAAGGCAACGGTATTAGTATAAGACACATGTAAGGCACCTGCTATATAAACACAGGACTTACCCCTGATTATTAACATCTCTAAATATGAATTAACATAATCTGAAATTGCTATCCTTAGTAAAGGACTGTTTTTTGTACCATCTGTTGATGTTAATTTTTTCAAACTGTAGTGGATATACATAAGTTTGCTAGAAATCCTACTTTTAAAGTTTGTATAGTACTGATAACAATTCAGAACAGGAAGGGCTGAATAGTATTGAATTGTTTAGAACAAAATCCATCTAGTGCCCTGTGTATATAACCCCATGGTTTCTATGTTTGTAAAAAAATGTGAAATGGATCTGGAAACTTTAAAAAAATACTAGAACATCTGTTTTCTCAAACTGTACTAAAGAAGAGAGGCTGGCATTGGACAAATTGAGGGAGAATACTGACATTGCAATTAGATCAGTGGATAAAGGGGGGCAGTGGTTATTATGGATTGTACTTTCTATAAAATGGAAATACATCGACAGTTGGGGGATACTAGTTATTATGAGAAACTTTCCAGCAATAAAACAAATATCTTTAAAGAAGATGTGGATTTAGTGTTAAGTCAGGGTTTTGTAAAGGGATACATAACAGATCAAATGTTTAAGGCATTAGCAGTAGCACATCCAATTGTCATTATAATATACATCCTGACTGAAATACATGAAAAATGAGAATGTCCTCCTGGACGCCCTATTATATTGGGTAATGGATGGCTCACAGAGCCTATTTCTATATTTTTGGATGGTTTTCTGCAACTGCTGGTAATTAAGGTTAGATCTTATTTAAGGGACTCGATGGAGGTTTTTAATTTGGTTGAAGACTTGGATATGCAGCAGGTTTGGTACTTTGCTACCCTAGGCATTGATTCACTGTACACAGTGATTCCACATATAGATGGGCTATGGGCTTTGTGGTTCTTCCTAAATCAAAGGGAGGAAAAACAACAAGTAAATATGCCCATACATTATTTGGTGCAGCTTGCTAATTTGGTACTGACAAAAAATATGTTTTTGCATCAGGGAACATATTACAAAGAAATTAAAGAAACTGTGATGGGAACAACAGTAGCTCTGAGCTATGAAAGCCTGTATGTGGCATGGTGGGAATGAATCATTTATAGTTCTAGCACTAATCCTTTTTTTTCAATATTTAGATTTATGGAAACATTACCTGGATGATGTATTAATCATTTGGTAGGGGAGTAGTGAACAGTTTGTGGAAATTGTTTCTTGGCTGGAAAGTACAAATGTTAATTTAAAATTTAAATATACCATTAACCACGATTAGATTACATTCTTAGATCTGGTAATCTATAAGAATGATAAAAATTATGTATGCACTACGTTGTGTCAGAAGGACACAGATAGGAATAGCTTATTGTTCTTTAATAGCTCTCACCTTGCACATGTAAAGTGAAATATCCCCAAGGGGCAGCTCATTAGAACTAAGCGAAGCTGCACGAAGAAAAATAAATATACAGAAAAATGTAAGGAGCAGGTAAAAAGATTTGTTCAATGGGGGTACAGTAACTGAATAATAACTAAGGCCATTGGGGATGTAAAAGAAATAGACAGAGCTGATACATTAGCCCCTAAAGTGAAAAGGAAAAATGAAGATATAGTGTGTCCCTTGTAACTACATTTTCAACCAGATCCAGGGATGTTAACAATATTATTAATTGGAATTGGGATCTATTGAAATTGGAACATAAGTTAAAAAATATTACAGAGCAAGAACCAAAGATAGTTTTTAAGAAAGCTAGAACTATCAATGAATTGGTGGCACCTAGTATGCTATGGCCAAATGTAAATGTGCATTCCAGTTGTTTACCCCCACAAAGGATGCTTCAAATGTGGAAAATGTTCTTTTTGTAAATATGTTAGGCAGGGTGGGAAATTTAGTGATCCTGCAAAAGAGAAAGAGATAGAAATATGCAGTTTTATCACATGCGGTAGTGTGGGGATTGTTTATATTTTATATTGCAGCTGTGGGCATTTTATGTGGGCAGAACTATATGCCAGTTTAGGGTGTGAATGGGAGAGCATGTAAGAGCTATTGCCCACTCTAACACTGCATATGCTATTGTCAAACACATTTTAAATCAAACAGCAAGGAGACATGAAATAAGCTTTTTGGAATTGAGAAAGTGTGTACTAGCCCCCGAGATGGAGATTTTGAAAATAAAGTGGGACAGCGTGAGAACTTTTGGATATACTACCTTAAAGCTAGAAGTGATGAGGGCTTGAATGAGAGTATAGACCTCTCTGCCTTTTTGAGTAAATTATGAAAATTGGCCAGCATAAGGGTTACTCAAGTTAAATAAAACATTTTCAAGTTATAGGGTATCACAATAAAGTGAAGCTGTTGATGTTATAATTAGAATTGCAGTATCTAATGTTGAGAGCTGTAATATATGATAATGTAATGAGCACTGACAGGAATTAATAATTGTCTGCATATAATGTTGTCCCACAGCTATTGCAATAAAAAAGGCTGCATAATTAAATTAAGTAATGGTATATGCTGAAGCTTACATGTAATGATGTTCCACAGCTAACAGCAATGAAAATGCGTGCATATTTAAATTAAGTAATGCTGAAACCTGCATGTAATGATATTCCACAGCTAGCGGTTACAAAAACGCATGTATATTTAAATTAAGTAATGATATATTTCAAAGTGTCTGATTTGCAATGAAAGGTGAATATTCTGTGTAAAACAAATTTTTAACATAGGATGCACCATATATTTGAAATATATTTGAAATGCATTATGTGGATTTAAAACAAATCTTGGTGGCTGGCATAGTTAAATTTGTAAATTAAACAAGTTGTGCTGCAAAAAGGGTTTCATCACTCTGTTATTATAGTGTAAGATCCTGGCTTCATTAATTAATGCCAAGTAATTTTAATAAGTCACATTACATGTTCTGTTTTTAATTGTATTCACTGGGGTCTATATATAATGTGTTGTAAGTGTAATGAAATTAACTCTGATGAAGCAGGGCGTTGTCCTTGCGAAACATTCATTCTTTTTTCTTATATCTAAAATGTATATTTGGTACTGCCTTTAATAAAAACTGGTAAAAATATATGGCCATTGATATCCGTCTGTTTTTGGTGGGTGCCATGATCTGAATTTGTGCCACATAATGTCCAGTGTGAACTGAAGGTAAATATAACAGCATGGGTGTCATAGTGATTCTGATAAAACACCACTTTCCCAGCTGCAGAACTGGTGATGGGAGTTCACACTCTAACAGCATGAGAGTCAAATGTTTGCAGTAGTACAATAAGACACTGAGAGGCATTAATTCCTCTAATGGACTGTGTAGTTTGTGCTGCACACCTTCTGCACTCCCATCCACATTGTGCATTGTGCATTAGTTGATGAAATTGTGCTGACTGTGCATATGGAACATTTAGAGAAATCCACAACAAATCTCCCACAGATTCTCTGTCAACATATGCACATGCAGTGCAATGATAAGTGCAAACATAATTGACTGAAAAGTACTGTCGTAAAGGAACATTATCTGTCTCAAGAGCATTTATGAGAGCCATAAGAAACTCTGAGACATCTTGCTGTAAATGTTTTTCAAAAGTTTCACAGTCAGGATAACTTCCTAAAACATTTCACAAGTTGAAAAGACTCAGAACTCTATTATCTAGTTCTTTACTGTCTCGTACAATCTATTTAATGCTATACAGTAGTCTGTGTATGAAGATTCAGACACGCAGTGAATGCAGGCTTATGTAGAACTACTTGAAGAGCTGAGTTTGCATAGCAATTAACACCAGTGCTGTTCTCAAATTTTGGCACAGCACTCAAACCCAGTTATTTTCACATGTTTAGCTTTGGCAATGTCATTACTGTTGGAAGCTTTGTTAGCCATTTTGTCTCTGCAATCATCATGTATTCTTTTTCACCTGCTGTGCACTTTGTATGTATGCAGATAGATCTTAGGTAAGTCACCATACACAGGTAGTGGAAGAAAATGCATCAGTGGGTACCATAGAGACTGTAAACAGTTATACTCAACAATGCAAGCACAGTCTGCTCAAAGCTTCTGTGCAGAAATGCTAATTATGTGTACTCCTTCTAAGGTTCTGACTCTAGACAACACCACATAACTCATTCCTTCTGTGAAGATACCATTACCATTACCAATATTAATCACTGCAGTATCTAAACTTAGTCCCTGAGACTTGTGGCTAGATACAGCGTATGCCACAAAAAATGGAAACTGCTTTCTGGTAACATATGTATCCTTCAACAGCTGTCCTTTTACAGTGCACCTTTCCATAACTTGTGGAACTTCTGAGTTGTCAAATTGTACAGATAAAGATTGTACAACTGTTTTCTGTGTATTGTATTGAAAATCTATAACATTTCCCATTGCACCATTCAATAAGCCATGTTCAACATCAAAATTTCTGTGAAACATAACTCGTGCATTCTTACACAGTGTCAGAACAGCATCAAGACCAGCAGTTCCTGACACATCCGAAACCAATTCTTTCAAGTGTTCTGTAACTTTACAGAGCATTTTGTGACTCAATGAAATACCTTTTAACATAATCTAATGCAGGAAAACTTATTATATCTTGTCCTTCCTTCTGCAACATGATCTAATTGCACTCCACACACTGATTCAGATGAGGTAACAAACACACAATATTTCTCTTTGCAGAGTACAATTTGCAGAATACTTCACATGCAGCATGCATTGAAGTTTGTGCAGTGAGCACTACTCTCGAATTCAGCATAGCTGCATGTTTGGAAGACAGCAGTCCAATGCGGGTTTCATCAAGCAAAGCTTTGTAGTACAAATCAGTACTCTGTCTCATGTTCTGAGTAAGTTCCACATAGGCAAAAAATTGCCACAGATTCAGCCTACCAATGCATCCAAGGTTTTTTTTTTTACTTTTTGCACAGATAATGTAGTAAACACATGCTCACCATTGATTGGAGCAAGTTGTAGTAAATCACCAAACATCACAATATGTTTCCCCCAAAATGGAGTGCTGTCATCTACACCTAATATCTCCTGTAGATGAGTGTGAATGCATATAAGCATCACATTTGACACCATATTTATTTCATCAGATATTAACAGTTGCATCTTCTGAAATAGGCTGCGCAGTGATACAGCAGTATCATGTGAAAGTTTCCTATACTCTGCTGCTTTACCGTCCTCAACAGGCAACAGAAATAAGCAATGTAGAGTGATGCCACCTATATTGTATGCAGCCATCCCCACTGGGGTAGTAACAGCTACTGAGATACTGTCACCAGTTTCCTCAGTAGCATGTCTAGTTATGGCCTCAATGAGAAAGCTTTTCCCTGTTCCTACTGAGCCACTGACACAGAGTAACGATGGCTTATATGTGATGCAGTCATACTGCCTTTTCTCATGAAGGAGACCATGATTTACACAGGCAGTTACTTGTTTGAAAAAATGTCGTTGATCAGAATTAAGCTTCTGCTCCATGGCATGCAAGTCATTAGCAGAATGAAATCCATGTCTCATAACATTTTCAATCTCATTCTTCAACACTTCACAGTGATTATTGGCTAGCGGAGCATCAAGAACTGTCTCAGCCTCCACAGTATCTTTCTCCTGATTATTATCAGGAGTATCTTACTGTAGCTGTTCTCTAGCAGTATCAACCTATTCCTTTTCTAGTTGGAGAAGTGGAATGTACGCATCAGAAACTTCACTTTTAAAGTGTCATAATTAGCTGTGAAGTGCTGCTCCTATGAATTGCAGTCTCCTTCGAGTAACATTTCATCCCTCCGTGGTTTAAAAAGAAACACAAGAGCAAAGTAGTAGTGCTCACTCTTTTGTGCATTGTTAAGGCTTAATTTACAGTGGTCTATCAGCCATGGTTTGTGCCTCTTCACTAGACTGCCAACCAACCCCTGTACTTTGTAGATTTCCATATTTATATTGGTTGGAACATCATGCATGAAGTCATACCACTTTGCCACCTCATACACAGACAAGTTTTCCATGGCACTGTGACAATGAGGCTAATAGGAATCAATGAGATTATCCTTCATGATATTCATAGAGGGTGGCCTATGAATTGCCATCTCTTTGATCTGCTCCATGGAAAGTAATACATGCTTCTAGTTCTGTTTGAAATTCACATTCTGAAAACCAATAGCCTCTGATGTTCCATACAGGTGAGTTCCAATCAACCTGTCAGCAGCTTCATATGCCCCACATTCTGAGTGAAACAATGTTTTCAGTCCCAAAGACCACAGCCATAAAGAACTAGATCTGCTGGTACCACACAGTTCTTCCCATAGGTCAACAAGGCAGGTCTGCTCATGCTTTGTGATGTAAGACATAACATAATGAACCAGAGCCATATAATTGTCAGCAACAAACTGCACATCTATATTTGCCTGCAACATTAGGAGAACAGTATTGTAGTCATTTATATACACCTCATTCTTCCCCTCAATAATTTGTACACCCTCTTGGTTGACTTTGCTTTCAGACAGTGTTGCATAGTAGAAAAGACATCATTGGTGTGCATCTTCACACACTCGTCAGGGAAAACCAAACCGACATCTTTTATACCAATGAGACTGGAATTTCACTGTATGCCAACAGTACGTACTACATAATTGTTGCTGGAAAGTTTTAACCAGCTTCCACAGTGTGGGACTGTCATATTTGTCAGGTATTGCACAGGTAATGTACTGCATGATGAACTTCAAGACTTCCTCTGGAGAACTATCATCAATATGTGGAGCATCTTTAATTCATCGTAACATGTGTATATGTGGAGCTCAACAAGTCTGATATTCAGTTCGTCAGAAATAGTACTCAACTAATCCTAGAGGAGGATTAGTCTTTGAAAGTATGAAACTGAGTAGTTCATAAAAACGATGATGAAAATGGTGAACAACAGACACTGGGTCCAGAAAACACATCTCTCTCACTGCCATAGAGCCAATTCCTTCCACATCAGCATTAGCCCACTTTAGTAGTTCAGTCATCTCCTCCCATCTGTACTCTGTGCAGCTCAGAGTGACAAACCACGTGGCAGGGCCAAATTCCCTTAGCATGCACATCATCTCTAAGTGCCTATGGTACCAGTATTGTTTCGTACTTCTCATACTTGACAAAATTGAACTCAAGTTCACTTCCAGATTTTCATCTTTCTGTTTTATCTTCTGAATGAACTCTGCAGCAGTCATCATATGAGGAAGAGTTGTAAGTCGAAGCGTGTGAGCTATAGAAGCAGAAAGTACACTAAGTTCCCTCTCCCACAGTAAATGGAACAAGCACTGAATGTTTTGTCTGATTTTTCCATCACAATGTAGTACTCTACTGGCTCAGTACTCAGATCCAGATACCATGACCTCCCGTACATCTAGCCATCCACCAGTGCCATGAGTAAAGAGATCTAGGAAAGAATGATCTTCCACTGCACTCTCCCAAATACTTACAGGATTGTCCTCAATTTGTTTCTTTTCAAATAATTCAATATTATCAATGACTGGATCTTCACCATGAAGTGGATGAACAGTGTACTGCTCATAAACATTTTCTACTGTTGCAGTGGACACTTTTTCTGTCGGTAACTCCCTGGGTTCAAGCAACTGAAATTGCTGTTCCAAGTCTGAATGTTTATCTATGTTGATGTCTTTGTAGAAGCAATAGTTCTCCAACAAATACCTCAAAGCATTTTTCACTTTCTCAGCATCAACAACCTGTTGCCATATTTTTTTGCTTTTAGTGGGAACAACATTGACAAGAATGACTAAAGCATTGTCATGATATACCGCATACTGTCAATATTCTCCTGCAATGGCAGGGGGAGGTACATGACAGTGTCTTTCAAGGATTTATTTATTTATTTATTGAATATATCGGATAACATACCTTTGAGTCAAAGACTCCTTTACAAAGGTTCCACATCATTGAGAACAGAGACATCAGGGACAATAGCAATAATTAGACACAATAGTTACAGAAATGGTTACAAAATGGTTACAGGTAACACAATAAAGCTGCTGGTAATACAAAGATACAGAGTGTTGCCAAGAATAGGTACATAGTACAGATGGTAGCAGATAACAGAAAACATAGACTGCAGGGTGGTGGTGCCAGCCATGCCCTGGTGGTTATTTGCAGGCCTAGGCTAGACTGAGGTGTTCATTATCAAATATAGGCATGCCCTGAGGTGGCAGGACCTGAGTTAAGCCCATAGTCATGGGGGGGTGTAGGGCTAGAAATCAAAGACAGTCACAGTCTAAGTCATGAGAGATTAGGTCTCTTAGCTGGGACTTGAACTGTCCAAGTTTGGGTTCTGTGAGGAAGGAGTTTGGGAGGGAGTTAAGCCAGCTAGGGGCCAGGTACCTAAAAGTTCTTTGACATGAGGTGGTCTTACAGCGAGGTACCTGGAAGTGGGTTGTTGCTGATTGCTGAGTGAGGAGGGTGGACAATGGTGCCTGGAGTGGGGGGGAGAGAGCAGGTGGGAGTAGCCCTGCTGTAATTTTTTTAGCACAGAGGCAGGTTTGATATTTGAGCCTCCCGTCAAAGTTTAGCCAGTTGGTGGATGTGTAAAGGGTGCATGTATGTGTGAGTCTGGCACAGCCATAGGCTAGTCTACAAGCCTTATTAAGGGCCAGCCTAATTTTGTTTAGGTGAATGTTGTCAACAGCCCCATAGATAATGATTCTGTAGTCTATGAGTGATAGTATTGATGCCAAGACAGGTAGATGGAGAGCTTCTGGTGGGAGGCAGTGCTTGTACCGGTGAAGTAGGCCAACACACACGTTGACAGAGGTGCTCAGTTTTTGGATGTGGTCATAGTAGGTGAGCCCAGAGTCAGCCTAATTTTGTGTAAGTGCATGTTGTTGGCAGCCCCATAGATAATGACTCTGTAGTCTGTGAGTGATAGTACTGATGCCAAGACAGCTAGGTGGAGAGCTTCTGGTGGGAGACAGTGCTTGTACCAGTGAAGTAGGCCAATACGCACATTGACAGAGGTGCTCAGTTTTTGGATGTGGTCATGGTAGGTGAGCCCAGAGTCTAGGTTGATACTTAGGTATTTGAATGAGGTAACCTGCTCAAGAGGGTCATTCTGAAAGTTCAATATGAGCAGAGGTTGTCCTATGTTCTTGTTTTGGGAGAGAGCAAACACCACGGATTTTTTTTTTTTGTAATTTAAGACTAGCCTATGTCAAAAGAACCAGGATTCAGCTTCCATGAAAGATTTTGGAGTGCAGAACGGAGGGTTGTGGGATTGGTGTGGGAACTGTAAAGGACGGCATCATCTGCATACAAGAGTAGTTTCCCAGAGCAATCCTTGGACAGGAAGTTGAGGAACAAGGAGAAAAGTAGGAGGCCAAGAATAGAGCCCTGCAGGACCCCTGACCTGACTTGGAGGGCAGAGGACAGGGTTTGGGCAAGCCTGACTGTCTGAGTTATCTCAGACAGATAGCTGGCAAACCAGCCAGTAGTCTCTGGAGACAGGCCTATTTGTGTGAGGGAATCCAGGAGTAATGTGTGATGCACTGTATCAACTGCCTTTGAAAGGTCTATAAAAATAGCACCAGCAATGTGGCCAGTGTCAAGAGATGCATGGAGGGCTTTCATAAACTCCATAAAGGCTGTGATGGTACTGTGGTTGTGGTGGAAGCTATGCTGCTCAGGATACAGGAGGCTATATTTGCAAAGGTAGTCTATAAGCTGGGTGGCCACAATCTTCTCCAAGGTTTTGGAGAGGGGAGACAGGATTGAGAAGGGATAGTAGTTCCCAGGCAGACTGCGGTCACCGCTTTTAAGGATGGGTGTGATGAGGGCAGATTTTCATTTAGAGGAAAACTGGTCCAGTGATAGGGAGCGGTTCAGATGCATGGTGAGAGGGGGGAGAACTTTGTTAAAGGTGAGCCTAAGCAGTTTAAGATCTAGTGTGTCACTGCTGAAATATGATTTGCTGAGGGCCTTGAGGAGAAGGGGGGAAGCTTCACGCTGAGATATTGCTTTAAAGTCAAATGGGGGCGGAGAGGGAGCAATGTAGTGTGAGGATGGGGGAGAAGAAATTGGGAGGAGAACACTACTAAGGGGTTGGAGAAGGAGGCATTAAATGTATTTGCAATCAGGGCAGGGTCTGTGGTGATAGACCCATTGGCCCTGAGTTGGGAGGGAGGCGCAGTGAAGGCTTTGCCACTGAGCTCTTTGAGGGAGTCCCAGAACTTGCGCCCTGAGCCCCATGTGGCAGTGAGCAAGGTTTGGTAGTACTCAGCTTTTGCCTTACGAATATTCCAAGTACATTTATTGTGCACTTCATGGTTGTGCTGCCTATTAGCAGGTTTACCAGTTTCCAAGGCAATGTGCTATAGATTGTCATGTTCACGCATCTAGTCCAGCAGGACTTGTGACATCCAAGGTGTGTCAACCCCTTCAACTATCTTTTTGCTTAGGGAAGCATACCGGTCACAGGCAGAGTTGGAGGTGTTGATGAACTGGTAGAGGGCAGAGTCAATATTTAATGCGGTTTTGGTGGAGGTCCAGTAACTAGCTAAGAGACAGTATCTAAGGGACTGGAGTTCATTGGGTTTGAGGCGGCGTTGGAGGATAGTTTTGGGGTGAGGCTTTCTAACAATATACAACCAGTGACAAAGCACTGGGGAGTGGTCGCTCAGGGCATTGGGTAGTACACTGACCTGGGTTGCTTTGTGGGATGCATTGGTGAACACAAGATCAAGGAGGGTGGCAGTACCAGTCTTCTGGTTGATTCTAGTGGTGGTGGTCACAAGTTGGAACAGGTTTTGAGAAGCTGCAGTATCCCTAATCAGAGTCGATGTGTCAGCTCGATGTGGCCAATTTATATTTAAATTCCCAAGGGCAATAATTTCAGCCCTGTCAGGGAGTGTCTGGAGGTGGGCAAGGACTGAGTGGAAGGCACTCTTCTGATTTCAGGGAGGAATCTATACAGAGGAGAGGAACAGGGGGTCTCTGTTAGGTGCAAGACTGATTTTCAGAGTGAGAGCCTGGGCCCCATGTTTGAGGGTTGGGGATGGGAGGGCAAGACACTGTAACAAGTCATGGATGTACAGTGCACATCCACCCCCTTTTTTAGAGGTTCTGTCAGCATGGTATACAGTAAACCTGGGGATTGAGACCGTAGAGTCTGGGGTGCAGTAGTTGAGCCAAGTTTCAACTACTGAGATGACATCAGTGTGATTCTGGGCAACCCAGCCCTGAAAAGAGTCACATTTCTTGAGGAGGCTACATATATTAAGTGAGGCAACTAATAGATCCTTAGGAGCAGTAACCTGTGGGGGGTAGGGTGGGTCCCGCGTTGGGGTGGACATCTCCCGAGAGGAGGAACAGAAGCATGCACAAGGATGCCAGTTTTAGTCGCTTCTTCACCAGCTTAGGCACCTGCAAGGAGGGGAGGGGAAAGAGCAGTGCATGGTGATGGGGATGGGTAGGTTCCATAGAGAGGGAGAGGCAAGGCAGAGTAGTGTCCACTGCTGTACCATGGCAGTGCCAATAGAGGGAGATGTGGGTGGGGTCAGCATGGTCCATTGGTAGATTGAGTGGGGCAGCACACTGGTAGAGGTGGGGGTGACTAAGGGGAGAAGCCTGATATGAGGTGGTTCTGACTCACCATGTTGGAAGACATGTGGAGCATCCCCTAGTAAAATGAGGGGGACTAGTGTTAGCAGTGCAAGCCACATAGCAGAGCTGGTTATACTAAGCAGGGTCATAATGAGTACAAGGTAGTTGATGGGGGAGCTGAAGGGTTTAAGAGTGTTAACAAAACTGAAAGAAGTTAGCCTGACTCATTAACTTAGTGTAGAGCTGCCGACTTTGGTGCCAAGGGTCCAGGGTTCGAGACCTACAAAGGTACAGTAGCATAAATGAGGAAAACAAGGGTTAAAGTAGGGTATAGTAGTAGTAGTAGTAAAGTGAGAAGGAGTGGAGATTAGGAGGGTATACAGAGTGGTGTGTGGAAGGAAAAAAACAGGAGCTAGGAAGGGCACTGCAGCAACGCCTAGTGCTCAGAAAATATAAGCTGCAAATGGGAAAGTGGACACTTAGAATGCAGAAGGTTTGGTCATGTGACATGTCACATGACCAGTATGCTGCAATAAATGTAGAGCTGATCTTGGGTGGTAGGGCGGCTGGGGCAGGGCAGTCAATGCACAGCGTCAACAGGCTAACAAGCCTTCAGGAAGCAAGCTGGAAGGAGACAGGCAGGCTTTACCTCTTACAGACCCTCTGTGTATCCTGGAGTCCCCTGATGTGAGATGTGAGCTCTTTAGTCTGGCAGCATTTCTGTAGGGAGAGGGGATTCTGAGGCCTCTTATAGCCCCTTTGTGAATCCTAGAGCCCCCTGATGTGAGCTCTTCATATCACTGGATGAATCAGAGTAATCTGTTCCACTGTCTTCATCAGTAACAGTCTGTAGTGGCAATACAGAAGTCACCTTACCAGTGACATCCATAGAAATCACTGTCTTTTGAGAAACAGGGCTATAGCTCTCTTGCCAAAAGTATGGCTCTCTGTAATTTTCAGTCTGGCAGCGTTTCCTTCTGAGGAATATTTCCTAACTTTGTGTACAACCTCAAAATTGTCTGAAATGGTTTCATCCTCTGAATCAGAATCTGCTCAAACATGTTCAGAATTGCAGTCTCTCTGGGAGTCACATCAGGTTCCATGCTATTCAGAATGGATCTGGAAGGCTGAATGTTTGCTTTAATGTTGCTGTGACAATAAATACATAGCACCACTTCCTCCTGGATATTGAAGTCACTTTTTAACAACAGATATGCAACCAAATGTACCCACATATCATTCAACACTTATTTTCTCAATACATACTGAGACAAAGGTTCATCTGTAGTGCAGACATTGGCATGAGACACAAACTTGGTCAATCTTCTCTTGCTTACTCAATTCAAACTTGGCTATTTCTGTAGCATGTCTAACTAAAATGTCAGATTAATTCACAGAACAGCAACACTCTGAATAGCAGTGTGTTCCTCAATCACACTTTCATTCTGAGATAATTTACGTAACTGTTTGATGAACTGTTCAGCATTTTTCATATCACCATCAGAAAGAAGCAAGTTAATTCTGTAAATTTCTGAACAGCTCTTCGAGTCCTATAGACTCTCGCAACAAACCTACACATACCACTGTGATGTACTGCAATCATATGCATATGATACAAAGTACTATCACAACTCCCAATATGCAGACATGCAAGAGAATGTCCCTGGAGACCTTTATAAGGATGACTATCACAGTGGCCAATATCCTTAAAAAGTCTGTGCCTCCTACTAGCTCTTGTACTAAGAAACAAAGCAATGAAATCTGTGAGTGCATCAAAGGATGATTGGTTAACATGGCAAATGTCACCACACAGCCAAGCTAAACACTTGCTTTTCAGCATATCAGTAGATGAATCAGAGTCCTCTGTTCCACTGTCTTCATCAGTAACAGTCTGTAGTGGCAATACAGAAGTCACCTTACCAGTGACATCCATAGACATCACTGTCTTTTGAAAAACAGGGCTATATCTGACTTGCCAAAAGTATGATTCACTGTAATCTTTGTGTAACCAACAACCACTGACAACAGTAGAGAAGGTGACTATTTTCATAGTACCAACTGCTTGTAACTTCATGTTTAACTCAAAAAGATATGTAGAGAATGATTTGATCTCTGCCAACATCTCGTGCCATAAACAACCCCTCACAAGTAGAGCCATTGACTCAAACTGTGCCACTTTAAGATGCAAAGTTATAAGGGCAACTTGTCTTTTAACTTTTTTTCTAAGTTGCCTCATGATAGCAGAAATGATCCTGTCAGCCCTTGCCTTTGAAGACAACATACAAAAATAGCTCAATTTAGACATTCGCGCTGCTTCTATTATTTTTTTATGAATTCCCTCTGTTTGGGATTTTCTCTTTCCTCGAGCACACTTATGAAATACTTCTTTTGGCTCTCCAGCTGACACAGCATTATGCACATGCCTATGTTTCAGTATCAAATTAGTACCCACATTATCACCTAACTGAGCATGCACTCTCTTTCCATTCTTGAAGTATACCCATTCAGTAGAACAAGTAGAGATGGGGTTGGAAGTTGCACTTGAAGTACTTACCACTATGCAAGTCCTTTGATACCTAACCCATCTTTCCACATGTCTCTTGTGATCCTTAGAAGGCATATCTGAAAGTCAGTAAACAGTAGCACCAAGAAGTGAACGCATGCCAAATACCTGTTCAAAGAAAAAAAAAGAGAAAGACATCACACATTTCTAAAGAGTTTCTCTTTGCTTCCCCTACCATGGAAATGAAGAAAGCAGGAGATTTCTCTAGAAATATCACAGAAAGTTCAGGAAATATCTGGCCCTGACTTTGGCTGTGACTGTATTAGTTAACAGTAGTGCACACATAACTGAAATGCACTGTTTTATCTTTACATGCTACCTACAGTACATTAGTTTAACATACAACAATGTACCACCTTACTATTTTATGCAATTTGATGAACATTCCTTCATTGAGGTACAATATTCATGTATAATTATGTGTTCAAAATCACAAGTTAAAATGGACATAGACACAAAATACATTTTTAAAGGAGACCTACTACTGAAGTAAAAAATACAATACACCTGATAGTGCAATGTGTATTTCATCTTCATCTGTTAACACCCTAATAGTATTCCATCATGATGGAAAATTAAACAGTGTAAGTTCAGTGTATAATTGTACCTTGATTCAAAGTTGTACATCACATTCAACAATTCTTAAATGATGTACAATTATATATCAAAGTAAGACTGTCGACTTTCACATTGCTCAAAATATAACGGCGTCAACCAGAATGAAATGCAATTCTGCAGCATTTTGCAGCACTCTGCAGAATGCTGCAGAAGACCTACTGAATAAACTAATGTAATTTCAAAGATAAGTAGTCCCCTTTGTTATTCAGGAAAATGTGACACTGCCAGGATGAAGTGAATGCCACAGTTTCCTGCATGACAAAGGGGACTAATTGCCATTGAAATTACATTGCTTTATTCAGTAGGTCTGCAGCAGCATACTACAGAGTGCATTAAAAGTGAGTTTCATCCTGGGAGACACCACTGTATATTTTATGATTGAATAATATGATGCCATAAGGAACTTTCCACAGTTCTTTGCCATTCGAAGCATGTGTAAGGATCACATAGTATAACTGCTATGACAGCAACATCGATGTAGAATACTTTGTCACACTAAAATTGTGAAATTACGCATTGTTTGAAATATGACACTAATACTATTCCGTCATGAAATACATCTTGCACAATACCAAACTAAACAGTTTAACTTAAATATATCTTTGTACCTTGATTCAAAGTTCTACATTATGTTTATCAAACAATTCTTAAATGATGTAGAATTTTATATCAAAATAAGACTGTGGAGTTATGTATAGCCTGAAATAGTGTCTCCGACTGTAGAACATGCCAAAATAAATCACAGCATCATGTTACCCACAAAGCATGATTGAGTCATTGAAAGATTCTAACAGTACGATGCATCCACTCGCACAGAACCTAAGTCAGAGCACAAGAAGTGTCCAAATACATTTCTGAACCAAATTGCAGACACTTTTTGAGCCACAACAGAAACCTACCCAACATTTTGGAAACATCACAGTATTAGCATATCTCTGAATAAAAATAAGTTATCCACTATTACTTTTACAAACATTACAAAATGTTACTTTTTAAACTGTGTAGAGACCTGAAAAAAACAATTGTTAAATCTGTAATATAATTTCAAAACACAATTGTGCACCAAACAAATAGCGGCAAGCACATGTTGCCACATTTTAACAATCGCCAACTGCCCTTTCACCTATGTCTATACAGTTTAAAAAAAGTTCCCTCTAAGAACTACTAACTTCACAAAGCTGTACTTAAAAAAAGAAAAATTATTAAAGCTGTAAAATAATTTTGAAACACAACTCTGCACCGAACAAATTGCCCCAAGCACATTTGAGTGCACTTAAACAATTGGCATAGTACACATCACCTGAAAAGTCATTGAGGAGACAACGTTAATTCAAGATAACTGCCAGTCAAGCTGCAACATATCACAAGTTAAGAAAAGAAAATATCACTGGAAAAAATATCAGTCTGGAGCATAATCAGTTGCCTTCTACAAAACTGCAATCTAAAAAGGTAGAAATACTTGTGAAAGGGTAATACTTAGGATGGAATCAACCAATGATATTCAGAGATATACTCATATGACTAAATGGAGTCCTACGAAACATCAAGGATCTCCCTACACACACACACACACATGCACACACACACACACATACACACATATACTGTGTATGTGTGTATATATATATATATATATATATATATATATATATATTTATATATTCATTATTAGTGATTAAGCACCAATGGTAGATTTCCACCCTCCAAAACTGTACTCACACAGAAACTCCCTCCACATATATATTCATTATTAGTGATTAACCACCAATAGTAGATGTGCACCCTCTAAAACTGTTTTCAGTCAGGTATGTAAGCCTTCTGTAGAAATGCATCACCACTTCTCACTTTCTAATAGTGATCCTTTAGCTTACAGATTGAAAGTTAAGATTATTAGTGCTATCTCTGTTCAATATTTTTGAAACCCTAACAGCAAGACTTTCATTTTTTTCCAGTAGGAGATGCCAAAAGTATGGAGAGATGAAGACGTGACTTTGTTTGTTGAAGCCTTAATGAAATATAGTGACCCAAATGTGACTATGAGGGCCACAGATAAGACAGTAACAAAGACTTGGGAAACTGTGCTTATATAACATAAAATAGCTGCATCAATTTCAAAACATATTGCTGACTTTTTTACATAGTATACATGCAGTCAAGCAAGCTGAAAAATGAAACTGTTTTAACATCATATGCCAAGGTTGTAAATCAAATTTACAAATACCTTTCTCTTTCGGAGGCAGTACATGCAGCAGTCACCCAACTTAAAAGACCAGCACTGCCAGAACCTGAAACTGCAGACAGATCACAGGACAAGGAGGAATCATTCTTCAGCAGTAACAGCAACACAGGTGCAAAGCTATACAGATATGCCATTCACCCACACGTAATGCAATGTAAACATCAAAAACTAAGAAATGTATGAATTTTTATTCAACAGACCCAGAAGAAAGCAGTACTATAACAACATCAGACATCAATGACACTGGAACAGTAGTTCTAACTGAAGAGGAGCAACACCTCATAGACATAGGTAAAACTCAGAACAAAGAAACCATAAACGAAGGATATAATACCATGGAAACATCCACACCACAGATGTCAACATCACATGCAGACTCAAAACACATTGTGATACCATCCATCGCACCAGAGTCAGAACATCCAACTGAAAGCATAATAGAAATAATCATTGAACAGGAACAGAATAACACATCACAAGAAATATTACAGACACTGACAGAGACTGTTACATCAGAATGCCTGCCTGAATCTATGCCAGAAACTTCCATGGAAACAGAAGAGAACATGGACACTGAACCATCCACAACCCCTGTAACTGATCAAATCACATGCTAGAAAAAAGAAAAGAATCATCCATACAAACTACAGAAGACATTAATTCACACACTTCAAAGGAAAGCAATGGAAAAGACACAGATATCAACAAAACAAGCCACACAGACTTTGACGAACTGTGCAACATCTTGACTGATGGATTTGCAACTGTCACAAAATCTCTCTAGCAAATTCAACACAGTGTGCATATTCTCGTTCATGAAGAAACAAATAGAGGCACTTTAGAGTGGCAAAATCAGTCCCTCTTGAATGAAATAGCAGACCAGATCATTTCCATTAAACAAATCTTACAGGAAAATCCACTTACCAGAGCAACAGAATAATTAACTCATACCTTGTTGCACCTGTAGTCTTTCTTGATGCAGTTGTACATGTGACATCAGCAGAACATAAGGACAGTCATATAAGTAGAACCATAGAATAAGTGCCCACCTGTAAGTGTAGTGTCAGAAATGTACAGTAAGAAAAATTACATTGTAACCATACATGACAACTTCTCAGAACTGTCACATGAGCAACATATTTGACTAGAGTTAATTTCTTACAATTTCTGTATAAATAATTGCTGCACCTGCAGTCTTTTTTGAAGCAGTTGTAGATGTTTTCAGTTTGCGAGCTGTTCTACTTCTGCAGATGTCTAATTTTCAAGTTATTTGAGTAATGTAGTATATAATTTGTAGCACGTATAGCAATAAGTTTTATAAATCAAAGTAGTATTTGACTTAGTGAGGTGTTCTACTTCTTCCATGTAATCTGTTGTGCAGTTGTACCATATATAGCAATAGGTTTTGTACATGTACTACTTGTTTTTTTATAAATAATTTGTACAATAGTTTCACTGTAATATAAAGTGTCACTTAACATAGCTGTTGTTACTGCACCCACCCTGCATGCAGTGTCTCCCTTATATATAAGTGTTGTTTCACATTATCCTTTTGGACACCTTTCTTTATGAGAAGACATCCTAGTTACTTATTCTACCAATAAACAGCCTTCACACACAGAAGATGCCTTTGTGTAAGTACTTTAAAATACAATAGCAACTTGCATCTGTACTAACAGAATGATGGAGGGAGAAGGTAAAATGAAACAAAGCTTGTTTAGTCATTAGCAACCTCTGAGTGGTACCATTAATATGATTTTGCAGGATGGGGAGGAAGTGTATGAAGATCACGGAGTGTAAGGGGGAGAGGGTGCATAAAGGGGGGGGCTGGGGACAGGGGTGTATGGAGTGTATGGGTGGGTTAAGGAGGGGGGATTATGAAGTGTACAGAGTATGGAGGGGTGTAGGAGGATCAGTCACAATGACCTTATGAAAAATGTGAAAGTGCATATACAGTACCATTGAAGGGAAATGCAGACAGAATCTTTGATATATAACTGGCTGTGACTGGGACACTTAATGAGAATGTCTGGAGTGTCTGAGGGGTGGTATTATAGGTCGAATGACCAGAGGGAGTCATATGTTGAGATACTATTATATGATAACTGGAAAGGAATTTTTTCAATGGTGAGACCAGGCTAATATTCACCGTAACAACCGGCTGGTTGTTACAGAGAACACATGCTCAACAAAACAGAGTGCAGCATGAGCCCTACAACTGCTCTCCTGTCACCCACTCAAACAACCACCACTGCTGACAAGTAAACACTTTCTCCATGACCTCCTGCCATAAATTTGCTTACCTCTACCAGTTTCTTAAGCACAAATGGCAAACTGCAAGTAAATAAAACTTTAAAAAATGCACAAGAAATCCTTACATGGTAAACAAAAAACATGCACTTTTACCATGCTCCCTTCTCCCCACAGGCAACATTCACAGCAACTCTCCATTGCAACCAATCCCCCACCTGAAGCCACAGAAAAAAAAAATGAGTCAACAGAAATGGTTCTGAAAAACAAAACTGCAAGCAGCAAGAAATTCTCAGTTGTTAAACCTTCAAAAAAAGACTTTCAGAAATATAGACCTTATCAAAAGACTCGTCATTTTAAAAGTTAAAACAGTTTTACCAGTCTACCTACATAGTCTCTTCATAAAAGAATAAAGTTAGCAAATGTTACAAATGTTTTGTTCTATGCTGTTAGTTTAGTGAGTTTTTTTTTTTACATATCAATGTTCCTGCTGTTGTAACGTTGTACAGTACTTAATAAACCTTTGGTCATTATTCACAAAAGACTGATATTTTCTAAAACATTTATATACAAAAGACACATGTACTTTGGTGGGAAAAAATTCCTTGCCAGTTTATTATACAAAATAAAAGATGGAGAAATGTGAGAAATGAGAATTTAATGCACACCCTTGGGGTGGGATGCTTTCATAAACCCCTAGGGCTTTGCCCTAGGGGTTTATGTAGCATCCCACCCATTGGGTGTGCATTAAATTCTCATATCACACACTTCCTCATCCATTATTCTCTATGTATTGAGCACATGACAGTTTAACTTCAAAATGGGAGGATGGGTCGAATCATGAGAGACTCATGATAACATCAATGCCAGAATATGTGTCACGGTCGTCTTCAGATACCACCTCTTCTATTCATATTTACCACAAATAATCCCCCACCAATGTTACCATGACACCCTCTCTAAATTCAACACATATTCCCACATTGATGTTAAAGTGTCATGTGTTCGATACATAAAGAAACCTCGACACATGACTCCCTCTCTGATTTGTGACACAAAATCCCACATCGAATGTACCATAGCACCCTCTCTTCATTTGACACATAATCCTATGTCAGCATTAAACTTTCCCATGTGCAACACATAATGACACCTTGAAACACTCTCCATTCCTCTTTGTGACATATAAACCCACATTGAACCTAAAATGAGACATGCAATTATATGTTATGTGGGACACCATTTTTCCCCATTGGAAATAATGGTAAATACAATATTTCACTACTTTACAACACAGCAATATTTTTTCACCAAACCTTCAAATGAAACTTCTTTCAGGCAACAGCTTTCAACCCTGATAATGTCAAAGCAAACCTTAAAACCATGTCTGAGATATAGGTGGGCAAAAAAAGTGGCTAAAACCCCCAAACCATCTGTATTTTCAACACTCTGTATCCCAGAAACTAAAGAACATATTAACACAAAACTTACAGCATACAGAGACCTACCTATTTCATGCAAATCAGTTGAAATATTGTAAAGTTATTCAGTTCCAGAAATTGCCCTTTGACATTAAACACCCTCATCAAGCCTAATATACTAGCGCTACTATGCCAGTATAATATATATATATATATATATATATATATATATATATATATATGTATTTACAAAGTGGGTAAGGAAAATCACTGAAAATACAGTATGTGGATTGGATGAGACACATCACACGACCATGCATTATTCCACAACAACCGCACGCCTCCCAGTACGACTGCACACCTGAGCTACTTTTTATCGTTCAAAACCTTCTCACTAGTAGTGAGATCATTCCACACCTACCACAGATAGGCAGTCACATACATACAAGTTGTACATTCAGACTGCTACCAACATTAATTACAACTGCCCCTGGTAAATGAATTGCTGCCAAAAGTTCAAAGACTGACTGTCTTGAAGAATTAAAACAAAAAAAGGTTTATATTTCTATTTATTTTCCTTTACTATTTTTAGAATAAAGTCGTCCTCTTTACGGGGAGGAGAATGAGTGGGGAGCACTTTCACTTTTATCAGTGATATGTACCGTGACCGAGCATGGTCAGTCATGGTAATCAATATACAGGCAGATACTGAAAGCAAGTTCCTTGCTGTTAAAAACACAGAGTAATTGTGTATTTCTTATGTTATTTATATTTAGAATGCTCTAAAACAAGGTGCCAGCTGAAGTGAGTGAAGAGCGAGTAGACAGCACTTTCACTTTTATTACTGACATGTAGCGTGACCGAGTGTGGTCAAAAGTGACAGTCAGTCTTACTTTGAACTTTTAGCAGCAATTCATTTATTCATGTCAGACAGGGACTAGTTTTTTGCTCTCCCCAAAAATATTTATTTCCATTTTAAAAGGTAGATAATCCACTCTAGGGTATGCAGTCACGCTCTGATATACACATGCCTTGGGTGGTTGAACGCACACCAAGGCATGCATCTATCAGAGCATGACCGCACAGCCTAGAGTGGATTATCTATTACTTATACAATGGGAGTGAGAACAATATGAGTGGGATAACTTCAGTTATTTCCACTGCCATCAAATAACTTACAGAGACATCACCGGAGTTAAAATAACTTACAAATATACCTACTCTGCTGATGTCATCACTTACTCACTCACTTACTCACTCACTCACTCACTCACTCCAGCCTGCATACTAAATTGAACTTCGCCACAAATCTGTTTCTCACTGCTACTTGCAAGTAACTCAGTTAATACTGCAAAGGACATTCAGCTGTTTCCAATAGTGTGTGTAAAACTCCCAACCCATTACTATGCTACTGTCATTTTCAAGAAAGCTTGCATTCTAAATATCAATGCCTCACAGTTTCTGTTTCTCACTGCTACTTGCAAGTAACTCAATTAACACTGCAAAGGACATTCGACTGTTTCCAGTAGTGTGTGTAAAACTCCCAGCCCATGACTATGCTACAGCCATTTTCAAGAAAACCTGCATTGTAAATCACAAGGCCTCACAGTTTCTCTTTTTTACTGCTTGCTGACAGTCAATTAGCACAGCCAAACACATTTACCTGTTTGTCATAGTGTTTGTAACACTCTCAGCCTATTCAAAAACACTTACACACACCCAGAACACACACAAACAGTGCTTTCAATATAGCCTAGAGGTTAGAGTAATGAGCTTTGAACAAACTTGCCACATACAACATACCAAACCTGGGTTTGATTCTCCCAATGTTCACTTCCACACTGCATGATGCAGAACAAATCACTTAACCGCCTAATTCTGCCATGTCATCTCTAAAAACTTATCCAGTTACCAAACACTAAAATAAAAAAGACAGAGTACATAGGAAAAGGGTGCAGAAAAACATAGCACTTCTGAAGCTCCTACACCATTGTATAAATAGCACACATGATGTGCAGATCATGGAATATGGAAAATATTCTCACTCCTGCAGAGTGAGCTGTGCATTCGCACTCATGAGAATACAGAACTCACTCTGCAGGAGTGAGAATATTTTCCATATTCCACTCCCATGTATCGCATATATATATATATATATTAATTATACTGGCACAGTAGTGCCAGTATATTAGGGTTGAGTGCAAACTTCTGTGGTAAACCCAAACTTTTGAACCTTAATAACTTTGGAACCACTCAATGGATCTGCACAAACGTTGGCATGCATAATCTCCAGGGGTAAGTCCTTTGATGTGCAGAATGTTTTGCAACTCTGTTGTGTGGTTTGTAAGATGGAAACTGTCAAAAATCCAAAATGTACCGTTTTTTTCACATTTCTTTGTCCACCTGTATATCAGAAATGCCTTTGTTTTGTGGTCTGCAATTTCCAGGGTAGAAAGCCTTTGGGTTACAGATGGGCCTTTTGAATGTTTAGTGAAAAAATATGAATCCACTCTAAAGTTATTAAATTTTGAATTTCCCATTATTTCCTATGGGAAAATTTATATGTATAATGAAAGTGAAAGTACTGTTCGCACACTTGCACCTTAGTAACTTTGCAACCTTTCAATGGATTTACATGACATTTGGTATACATAATCTATACAGGAAGGTCGCCTGATGTGCCAAATGTCATGTGAATCAGATGTGTGGTTTTTGAGACACGGAGTGTCACAAAATCCTACATTTACAATGTTATTTTTTACATTTCTCTGTCCCCCTATATCTCAGAAATGACTTTAGATAGTGATATGATATTTTAAGGGTAGAAAGCCTTTGCCTCACAGATATACTGTTCGAAGGTTTGGTGCAAAAATATTAATCTGTTCAAAAGTTATTAGACTTTTAATTTCCTATTATTTCAAATGGGAAAATTAATATGTCAGGCAGGAAAGTTGTGATTTGCGCAAGTTACATAACTTGT
The DNA here is from genome assembly GCA_016271365.2 of Neoceratodus forsteri. NCBI lineage: Eukaryota > Metazoa > Chordata > Ceratodontiformes > Ceratodontidae > Neoceratodus > Neoceratodus forsteri. The sequence continues at coordinate 975,484,822 of CM057450.1, read as the reverse complement.
GCAAGATACTGTCAGGCACAAGACTTGTAATTTGTGCAAGTTACATAATTTACATAAAATACTGTTGTATTTTGTGCAAATTACATAATCTGCACAAAATACAACAGTATCTTGAGCAAGTTGTGTAATTTGTGCAAAATACATGTTAAACCTGAATGTTTGAACCTTAATAACTTTGGAACTGTCCAACGGATGTGCACAACATTTAGCATGAATAATCTCTAGGGGAAGTTCTCCTAATGTGCAAAATTTCATCTGAACTGGTTTTGTGATTTCTGAGAAACAGAGCATCAAAAAATACTAAATTTGCCATTTTTTTTTTACATTTCTGTGTCCACCTGTATGTCAGAAACAGCTTTGTTGGGTAGAAAGCCTTTGCCTCACAGATTTGCCTTTTGAAAGTGTGGTGAAAAATATTAGTCCTTGCAAAAGTTATTAAACTTTTAATTTCCCATTATTTCCTATGAGAAAAGTTATGTCAGGCACGAAAGTTGTAATTTGTGCAAGTTACATAACTTTTGCAAGATGATGTTGTATTTTGTGCAAATTATGTAATTTGCTTAAAATACAACAGAATCTAGTGCAAGTTATGTAATTTGCTCAAATGAGAGTGCAGGGTCCAACTGGCCCTGTGCTTCCACTGTAAAATAAGGATACTGTTATACTGTTTCAATAGAGGGATGGGAGTGCAGGGTCCAAAGGACCCTGCAGTCCTGCCATAACTTAAGGATAATGTTTTACTGTCTCAATGGAGAGATGGTAGCACAGGGTCCAAAAACCCTGCACTCGCACTGTAAAATAAGAATACCGTTATAGTATCTCAAGGATACTAATGTACTATCTCAATGGAGAGATCGGACCCTGCGCTCACACCATAAAATAAGGATACTATTATTTTATCTGAAAAAGTAAGGAAATTCATTGCAAAAACGTCATTAATGCACCATTAGGGTTGAAGCGTAAAAAGTAGGGAAATGCAATCTTAGGATTTCCAAGCATAAGACCCTGCCCCCATCCTCAGCTTCCAACCTGAACACCCCACCCTCACCCTTGGCTTCCAGCCCTAAGGCCCACCTCCACCCTGCATGCAGGAACAGGTGTGAGTGGGGTGCCTTGGGGTTGCGAACCCTAATGCTCACCCCATTTCAACAGTTAATAACCTGACATGGGTACAGAATAAAACAATTGATCAAATGGAAATAAAAAATGTAAATGTGGAGGTGGACATTGGACAGCAAAATAAAATGAGAGATGTGAGGAATTAACAAAAAACCTTAATAAAAACACAATGCCTTTAAGGGTCTGAATTAAAAGCACACAAGAAGGCTGAAGATTAACAACCAGAATAATCAAAGGTTAAGACTCAAATGTGTTGCAAGATAATCTAAGGGCAGGGGGAGGTGGAAGCAATAAAAAAAAACATAGCCAACTAGAAAAGGCAACATTAAATTACTATGTTACAGTGAGAGGTTGGACATAATGGACCCAGAGTCCCTTACAAGCATTTCCAGGACCTCTGCATGCACTGAGAGGTAGTGAACTGTTAGAGGATTATTGGGCCCTCAATATACAGACTGCTACAGCTACAGCTGTGAACCTTCCTCCTAGCTAACTTCATGTGCTGTGAAGCTTGATCAAATAGAAACCCTTCTGATATGGAACATTTGTAAAAGAGCCCTGGCTCAAAGGTATTGTAATCCTAGACCTAATAATAAATAAATAAATAAATAAATAAATAAAAGTGTAAATGCAGAGGTGGACATTAGATAGCAAAATAAAATGAGAGAAGTGAGGAATTTAAAAAACTCTGTAAAAACACAATACCTTTATGGGTCTGAATTAAAAGCACACAAGAAGACTGAAGATTAATTACCAGGCTAATCAAAGGTTAAGACTCAAATGTGTTGCAAGGTAATCTGAAAGATGTAAGATGGAAGCAATAAAAAAAGCCAACTAGAAAAGGCACACACAGCTTCATTAACTATGGAATTATTATAAATATCTTTGTTATAAAGACACATTTTGCAGGAAATTAACATATATACCACCAAATCAGGTAAATATGCAGCAATAACAATTATAAGCACATAATAGGAACATGCTCTTTTTAACAAACCTGGATGTGCAGAGTTAGGACCGATGACCCCAATGCACACCCGATGCCGATTGGGGTGGGCTGGGGGTCCAAAGGGGCTTTCAACTCTAACACTGAATTTCCTCATTTTTGTCACTGTGAAACAACCCTAACTGATGCATTAAATTGATTTTTTTGCCTCTAATTTCCCTTCTTTTTGAGAATGATGATGGCAAATAGTGAAAGTAATGCAGCAGTTGGAGCGCGAGACCTTTGGACCCCGTGCTCCTGCCACATGATGTCTGGTGACATAGTAACAGGAACAGCAATGCAAACAGAAGTGCCAAAAATGGCACATATGGTAACGGAAATGTAAATGGTAAAGGAAACGTTAATAGAAACGCAAGTGCAAAGTGACGCCAAAGCAAACAGTGACACAAACGGACATTGAAGTGCATATGAAAATGTAACTGGTAATGCAAACAGTGATGGCGGTGGTATTTTAAATGAAAATGTTAATTGTCACAGCAAAAAGAACGTGAAAGGGAACAGAAACAGAAACACGAACACAAGTGCACACGTAAACGCAAACCGTAACAAGCACAGGCATGGTACCACAATTGTAAATGCAAATGGTAAAGTTGACATGAAGAATAATGCCAAAGGAAAGAAAAATGGAAATGGGAACAGAAGTGCATATGGAAACGCAAACCGAAACGCGCTCAGGCACAGTACCACAATTGTTAATGCAAATGGCAACAGTAACAGCAACAATAACGCCAAAGGAAAGAGAAATGCAAATGCAAGCGAGTACATAAATGCAAACCATTACATGCACTATCATGGTACCGCAGTTGTAATTGCAAATAGTAACTGTAACAGTAAAAATAATGCCAAAGGAAACAGAAACGAAAGAGAAACGCAAGTGCGTACGGAAACACAAACTGTAACACACATGCACGATACTGCAACTGAAAATGAAGCAGGTAATGCTAACAGTAACAATAACGCCAAATGACACAGAAATGCAAATGCAAGCGCAAGCGAAAATGCAAACGGTAACGCACACAGTGGCGTAGATGGTAACGGTTCCACAAAAGGTAATGAAAATGCAACTGGAAATGCTAACTGGCACAGTAACGAAAGGGCACACCCTAGTTTTCCCAAAAAAATGCATCGGAAAACACAGTGAAAACAAAGAATGTATACATAACAAAGGGCCTCGGAGCAGAAAATGAGGACTTGGAATATTAAATTACTTATATCTCAGGAACCATACAACGTAGAAAAAAAATTTCAATTTCATATGAATTATGACTTTCCTGGCTAGTTTTGTACTTAGCCTCTGTTTGGGGGGGTTAAGGATTTTTGCTACAAAAAGTCCATATCTCGAACTGTTTCTGAGATACAGGCCCCGAAAGGCGCGACGGACACCGTAATGTTAACCAATGGGAAAAAGTGTCAACTTCAGAGTGCCGTCACTGTGCTGCCCTGTAATATGTTTTCACCAAACCACCAAAAGTCACATCAGTGGGATGTTGGCTTTCTTCCCTCCAAATTTCAGCCCACAAGACCAAACTGTTATTTTACAGCAGGGCGGCAAAGGATTCCTGTAGTGCAGCGGATGCTGTAATGTTATCCTATCGGAAAAAGTGTCAAGTTTGGAGTGCTGTAACTTTGCCACCCTGGAATATTTTTTCACCAAAACAGCAAAAGGCACATCTGTGAGATGTTGGCTGTGTTCCCTCCAAATGTCAGCCCAAAAGACCAAACTGTTCTTTTGCAGCAGGGTGGCAAAGAATTGCTGTCATTTTGCCATAGCCTGGAAAAGTATTGTTGAACTTTACGAAAGCTTTTGCAAATTCATTTGACAGTGTCGCAAGTGTGAAAGTACTTTACAAAAGTACTTTTTCCAGAAATTTGAAAAACATATTTCTGGGGTGTTTTACCCCAAAATAAAGACATGCCTAGCATCCCCAAGGTACGACTATGTGAATACAAAAAGAATTAGGTTGGTAGAGGGTCCCAAATTTAAATGCCAAGTATTTTTCTGATCACCAACTGAAAACAAAATGGCAGATTTGTGAAAGTAAAAGGGCCATTTGCAAAAGTAAAAACTGCATTTGCGACACTTTCAAACTTTTTGTTAACTTTTCCCATTGACTTATAATGGGAACTTGTTTTTTGAATAACTTTTGAACCGTTTAATATTTTTTCACGAAATCTTCAAAAGGCACATCATGCTCCCCAGCTGCACATTCCCTGAAGTGTTTGGACCAGTCATGCAAACTGTGGTACCTGTAGGTGAGAGCAAAGAAATCACAAAAAAGTGTAATTGCGCAATTCGTTGTTGCTTAATAACTCCACAGCTGTATATCCCACTGGTACAAAACTTGGCAGATCCCAAGATCTACCATACCCAATCAGGCATACCAAATTTCAGGCAAATCCATTGAACAGTGACAAAGTTATAAAGGTGCAAAATTTGACCCTTTAACCTTAAAAGTGCTACTCAACCCTAACTATGGTAGCACTACCATGCTATCATAATATATATACTGTATATATATATATATATATCTTGCAAAAAACTTTGTTAATGCATCAGTTAGGTTTAAAGTGACGAAAGTAGGGAAATGTGGTATTAGGGTTTCCAACCCTAACAACCCACCCCCACCTTGCACAGATGAAGAGGGATCGGGGTGACACTGGGGTCATCAGCCTTAATGCTCACCCCATTCCATTAGAAAATAAACTGGGTGTGCACAGCATAGGAGAATGGGGTGAGCATCAGGGTTGATGACCCCAATGTCACCCCCAATCCCTCTTTGTCTGTGCAGGGTGGAGTGTTAGGTTTGGAAACTCTAACACCACACTTTCCTACTTTTGTTGCTTTAACCCTAATTGATGCATTAATGAAGTTTTTTGCATTTATTTCCTTACTTTTCAGCTGGTATAATCATATCTTTATTTGCTTGTTGGAGTGCAGGGCCTGGGCCCTGTGCTCCCATTCATCCACAGATGCATATATGTACATACTGTAGTTAGGGCCCTCAGCTCCCATTCCTCCACAGATGAGTATATGTACAAAGCTTCAGAAACGCAGGCCCTCTGGGCCTTGCACTTACATTTATAGCAAAAGAGTAATGGAATTATCAGCATAGCCCGTTATTACCCCATCTAATTTACCCACTACACAAAATATTCAAATCCCTGCCGAAACATATTTCTGTACCACTGCAACACCATTTCTGCACCCCAGCTTGAAAACACATTTTGGCCAGGATTTGAAAAATGACAGTTGTGACATACATTTGGTGGGGTAATAGTCCATGTACAAGATCTGGGGTCGAAATATTTCTAACTGACAAAGTTATGAGTGTGTGTAGTGCAATTGCAACAAGTCATCATACCTCAGCTAGTTTTTGACATTTTGACCCCAAATTTATAACATGGCCTTTTGGGGACCCCACCTGATGAACAATGTGATTGTCATTATGCAAGTCCCACTGGAAAGGTGATTTCACCAACTGACCATGAAATCATTCCTTCAGGAGTTGCCTAACAACAGTTATATTGTTCATGAGATGAGGTCCCCAAAAGGACATGTTGAAAATTTAAGGCCAAAATCATGAAAAACAGCTGAGATATGCATAAAAGTTGAAACCCCACCATTGAAATACATTGAAGAACATTTACCTCAGTTTTGCATATTGCAGTCACTGGTTCCAGTAGCAAGACATGTCTTTGATTGGTGGAATGGGTGTCGAACCTGGGACCTCTTCAGGTGAGTGAAGGTCTGTGGCTAGTCATGGGGGAGTGGGGAGGTAGGTGCATAGTGGGAGGTCGGGTGGCGGGTATGGGTGTGATCGGCGATGGACTATTTTTTCACAGCTACCAAAAAAAGACATTAAGGACTGTTTTCTTACTTTCAGAGGTACAAACCTGAAAACAGAGGATGCAAGGGCTACCACTATCCACCAATGACAACAGTGGGCATCAGAGGGTGGGGGTACCACTGGACACCAGGGATAAAGCAGGGAGCCACATAAGGCAGTCCCCTCAAAAAGATAAACTGGCATGGGCTATAAAAACATATAAAAAATTAAAAAAAAAAATATATATATAAATAAAAACATGGGGCAAATCAAAAAATAATAACATATCAGGATTGGGGGGGGGGTCCCACTAGACTCCAAGGATATTTAGGGCCAAAGAGGAGCAGATTCCTCTACTTTTCAGGACCAGATGGTCCAACAAACATTTCCGACAATGAGATGGCCATCAGAAAAACCCTTTATCGCCATTACATTTCCTTTTCCGCCATGGCAAAAAAGTTAATTGGCTGATGAAAAAGGATTCCCACTTTTGCCAACCAGATGTCCATTTTGAGGACCAGATGGCCCTGTAGGTAATAGTTTTTCATCAACCAAAATTCCTTTTTCCCCATCCTTTTTCGTCATAGATTCATAGGTTTAATACAAGTTCAGTAGGTTGAAAGCCCTTTTAAGAACTCACCACCAAATTATAGGAGGTATTTATATTTATTGTTCCCCATGTAATGATCTAAATGCTTTTTAAAGGTATCCATTGTTGGACTAGTAACCACATATTTAGGTAAACTATTCCATGTTCCAAATCCTCTGAGTGAAGTATTTGCTTCTCTTAGTTGTTTTTATAATTCCCCAATTAGTCTAAGCCCATTATTTCTTGTGTTGGCTTTATTGCCGTTTAGGGTTAGACCTATAGTTGCCCCCAGATATTCATCATTTAATGCCTTATATGTTAAGCACAGATCTCCTCAGATTTGTCTGTACCCTGTACTAAAGATCAGTAATTTTTTTTAATCTTGTGTCATAGTCCTGATTCTCATAGTGTTTTATTCTTTTAGTATATTTTCTTTGAACACCTTTGATTACTTTGCAATCTCTTATAGAATATGGTGTACTAAACTACGAGTTATACTCGAGATGTGGATGTACAAAACTAGAATATAATGGCATTAATACTCTCTGGTCTCTACTTTTTATATTTGCCAAGATATAACCTATTTTATGGCACTTTTTTACCTTTGAAATGGCATTTCTATCAAAGCTAAAATCATTTGTAATTAGTGTTCCAAGGTCTTTGTCTTCTGTTACAACCTGTAGAGATGTATGTCCTAAATAGTAATTGTAGCCAGGGTTAATCTTCCCAATTTGCATTACTTTGCACTTATCCGCAATGTATGCCCCAATCCATTAATAAATCTAGCTGTTCTTGTATATTATTTTTATCCACTGTAGTTGTCACAAGGCTCCCCAGCTTGCAATCGTCTGCAAGCCACAGTTTGTCCCGGATAGGCATTGTTGCAACTAAGACATTAAAAAGGATGGGGCCCAGTACAGAACCCTGGGGCATGCCACTGGTTACACCACCCCATGGAGAATAGTTTCCCTTGACTGCAACCATTTGATATCTATTTTCCAACCAGGAACTGATCCAACATACTATATTAGGAGATAAATCAATTTTTAAAAGTTTGGTTATTAATACGGAATGTGATACTTTATCAAATGCCTTAGCGAAATCAAGAAAAATTACATCACTAGGAATTCCTTTATCTAGTACTTGGCTAATAGATTCAAAGAAAATTAGTTGATTAGATAAGCATGATCTCCCAGTAACAAAACCATGTTGACTGTGGTCTATCAACCCTTTAGATTCCAGGTGACCACTAATTCATTTATGTAGTAATTTCTCCATAATTTTCCCTACTATGGATGTAAGAATAATTGGTCTGTATTCTTGACTTCATCTCTCTTACCTCCCTTATGAATAGCAGTTACTATAGCTAAATGCCAGGCTTTTAATGCAACACCTTCTTGAATGGATTTATTATAAAGGTAAGTAAGTGGGTAAATTAAGACAGGAGCCAGTTCCTGAATAAGTCTTGCAGTTATACCATCGGGTCCTGGTGAACTATTAGTTTTTAAAGAATAAATTATGTCATTAACTTCTGAAGTGCTGAATGTAGAACAATATGATTTAATCAAATCAAACTGTGGCATCTTAGGATCCTTTTGTTCAATAATACTAAGAAAGTAATTGTTTAAGGTTTTAGCTATATCCTCCTCCGCTGTTAATACTCCTTTATCTGTATTTGATGGTCCAATAGTGCGATTGCTACCTTTTAAAGTACTTAGATAACTATAAAACTGTTTATAGTTATCCTTAACCTTGGATGCTAATTGTAATTCCATGTTTTCTTTAGCTCTTTTTATCATTCTTTTAATATTTCTATTAATTACTTTGAGTTTGTTATATAACTCTACAGTTTTTGATCTTTTAATTTTCAGAAATATTTTTCTTTTTTTCTGTATCAGTTTTTTTTTATTATTCCACCAAGGTGGGGTACGTTTTTTATTCATTATATTTTACTCTAGTAGGTACATAATTCTCAATACAGTATGTGAGTTGATTACTGATAATATCCCAAATTGATTCCAAGTCTTTGCCAAATAAATCATTTTCCCATTCCCATTTTCCTAGATGTTCTCTCATTTTAAGAAAATCAGCTTTGTGGAAGTCTCTCAATATTGTTTTATCTTTATTACATTTAGTTGTAGCTGCAAAATATGCTGAAATCATATGGTGGATGTATTTGGATAGAATTATTTTTTTTTCATCACAGTTAGTTAAGATGAGATCCAAAGTATTCTCTCCTCTTGTTGGTAAATGAATCATTTGTTCCAAATTTGTTTGTATACATAGGTCAATATATTTTTTCTCTACTGCTACCTCACTATCTAATGTAATCCAATTGATTCGGGGAAGGTTAAAGTCTCCCATTAATATATAATTTTCTATGATTTTCTTACTTTCTTTAAATTGTAATAAGGCATTACTTTGTTCAATAGTAAGATTTGGAGGACGATAGATCAAACCTAAGGTCAGACTGTTTCTTTTAAGCAATAATTTTATCCATATACACTCAAATTAATTTTCTTTTTCCCTCAGTGTTAAATAACTCAAATGATTTAATGTCATTTCTTACAGATATTGCCACACCTCCTCCAGAGTGATTCTTCCTATTTTTATAATAATAGTTATAACCTCCTATGGCCATTTTCCAAGAATCATCATTTTCCCAAATCTCTGTAATACAACAAATGGTTATATTTTTGTTGTTTAGATAATATTGTAATTTGTCCTTTTTTGAATGTAAGCTTCTGGCATTCAGTAGGAGCATGTGTAGTCCTTGCTCATAATCAATTTCCATATTTCTTCTGTCACATAATGGCAAGCTGTTGAGTGTAGGAACTTCATTAGTCTGTCCAGTTTTAAGACTGATGTTCCTCGGACACCACTCCCCCCACCCTTTTAGTTTAAAGTATTATTTATAATATAATTAAGTTGAGCTCCCAAAATGTTATTACCTTTTCTACTCAAATGCAATCCATTGTACAAATAAAATTTTGTTACCCTGTAAAATTCTTCCAGTGAATAATGACCTTATAGTTTGTTTTATGCATCACATTCATCATGGCAAAAAAGGAAATCAGCTGGCAAAAAGGAGTTTCCCATCTCCTGACCAGAAGTCCCTTTTGCTGACCAGATAACCCTGCAGGGCCATCTAGTCAGCAAAAGGGGCATCTGGTTGAGAAAAGGGGAAATCCTTTTTTGCCAGCCAATTCCTTTTTTTGCCATGATGAACAAGGAATGATGAAAAGGAAGTTAGTGAGCAGAAAAGGATTAAAATTTATTTAAAAAACATTCTAGGACATACAATGGTTGGAAGGCAAAAAGTGCTCATCAACTCCCAATGAGTGAAAAACATAGTTGGATGTCTGAATCAGTCATCCCTGGGCAGAGTTATGACAGTTTTTGGGGGACAAAATAAAAAAAAATGGTGGATCATGAAAAAGGATTTTTTTCCTGGTGAACAAGGATTGGCTCCTGGTAAACAAGAAATGTCCTCTCAAGAAAAATGATCCTTTTTCATTCTGTGCTGCTATCCTGAAAAAATATCCCATTGAAAATAATGGGACCTTATACATGCTATAACTTTGGAATGAATTAATATTGTTTCACCAAAGAAATGCTAGCCAATTCTGTAGCACAAGTTCTTTTTACCAGAAAAAATCAGACCAAAGTCAGCACTGTTTCTGTGTGCAGTGCGATGAGAAAAAAATTGCAAAAAGTGACACATTTGTGTTTTTCACTATCCGTATCTCAAAATCCACATATCTGGCCAGAATGAAACTTGGCATGACAAGATAGCTATTTCAGGAGACTACACATGCAAACTTTTGTGCAAATCTGTTGAACAGGTGCAAAGTTATTAAAGTGCAAAATATGAGATTTAACATTAAAGTGCCTGCTAAACACTAACTACTGTATAGTGGTGCTACCACATCACCTTAATATATTTATAGCTATCTATATATATCTATATCTATATATAGAAAGAGAGAGTATGAGATAGATAGATAGAGAGAGAGAGATATAGATAGATAGATAGATAGATAGATAGATAGATAGATATATAGATAAATAAATAAGGTGTGAGTGTCCCTTTGCAAAGCGAGAGACAAGTCATTAGTTTAATATTCTGTTTGTATATGACTTGTACAAAATGCATGCAGTGTTTTTTTTTAGTTTGTATTGTTGACAATTCTTTATGTTTCACAGCTCTAAGTATTTTGTTTGTGTAGGGTTTAATTCATTTTTGTGGCAAGTTTCACAATTCCCCCATGTGACATATGAGCAAAATGGAAGTCAATGTGTTTTTGTAATTTTCTGTTGTGTTTATGATTATGTTTATCTCAGTGTTTTTTTTTTTTTTTTGCTATTGTGTCTTACCAAGCACATAACTATTTATTTGGCAGAGTTCTTCAAAGTCCCCATTGATGAGTTTTTGAGTTACTCATGAAACATTTTTCACAATTAAAATACTAATTGAATTTTATTTTTGAAAATCAACTCAGATGTCTCGGACTGTTTTTGATGAACCATGCTACAACTGCAACCTTTTAGAATTTAATATTTTCTTTTAATTTTTAACATTTAAAGTTTTTGTTCATGCCCACTTTTAGCTAAAAAAAAGTTTTCATTTTTCCAGTTATTTCTCCAAGTGGCCCTTGTATGTGTGAGAGTTACAAAATTTTAAACCTAATACCTTAACAATAAAAAAAATCATTTCCAACTCATGAAAAGGCCCTATTCTGGGAAAAGGTCTAAATCATTTTCATTTCATTTCATAATTTTTGTGTAGTTTTCACATTATCTGATGGCGCAAAAAAAACCCCTGAATTTTAGGTTTTACATAATTGTACTACTTAATAACCTTTGAATCAACAGCCAAATTTCACCTAACTTTCTAATAACTGAGACTGTGCCCCCATTAACAGAGACTGTGAACACCAAATGTTGCAGTCCTAGGGGGGTTAAGACCATGGAGATACAAGCTGTCAAAACACCCATTTTTTATTTTACATTTTTTATTTACCTTAAACTTTTACATATTGATAGGGCACTTCCATACTGTCCATAATGCTAACACATGGACTGTGAAATTCATAACAATAGTATAGATGAAGTCCTTAAAGAAAAGTAGTGGGGGCACCATTAGAATTAACTTTACAGTAGTAACATTATAAACAATTGTTACAGCAGACATGCTGAAACTACTGAGGTTCATGCTGAGGTGTGGCAGGAAGGGAAAGGCAATCAGCTCATGGTAGCTCCCATCACTGAACCCAGCTAGCATCTACCACTATCCAGGAACCAGCTATCCAGTTTACACTTAAAAGAGGCATTGCTGTGGGCCCAGAGGTGCTGAGGGCTGAGGCGTTGCATGTCTTATCTCGCACTGCACTGGTGACCCATGTTCAGGAATGAGTGCGGGTCATGAGGGATCAGCAGGGTGGAGAAGGATTAAGTATCTGATGGAATGATCTCCTTCTCCAGGGAAGGGGATCCTCAACAGTCAGTGCCCATTTGTCCCCGGTGGAGGTTGGGGGACAGGGTGTGCCACTGTAGCAAGGGGAGGAGTTGGGGATGACACCTGGAGGGACAGCATGTGGACATGTGCGTGCTCCCCTCTGTTGGCATAATTGCATGCCCCTTACTCCAGGGAGAAAATTGAAAAAAATGGAGGATTGCCTGCCTGATCACTTGGCTTGATAGCCATCTGAAGCACATCGACTCCAGGGCACCTGATCTGGATCCAGCCAGGTGGGAGAGTAAAAGGGGGCTCCCCACTGCCCTGCAATGGGGGTAAGCCACAGGGGACTAAGGTGACCCTGATTGGAGTGCAGATGGCAGACAGTGGCTGGAATCCCAAGGGGCTGCAAAGGGAACATGGGAACAGATACAGGTATGCCAGAGGAGGGGCAAAAAAGTAATAGCAAAAAAAAGGGGGGCCTTGCTTCTTCTGGCAATAATATCTAAGGGAAGTGAGCTCCACAAATTAGCAGCTCTCTGTGTAAAAAAGTGCTTCCACTTGTTTGAGTTATATCTAAAAGGATGTACCTGCAGGGAATGCCCCATGGTTTCAATTTTTTCTTGTTTAAAGCTACAGTACATCTCAGTTCATTACATAGAACTGGCCAAGTGTTTTTTTTATTACCACACCAAAGTCGAGCACTCACCACCCATGTAAGAAAGGAATGCCAAGCATCAAAGTAATATTTTACTGTATTGTCATTTATAGACAATCACTAGACAGACTTGTCCACCTGATGTATTTAGGATTCACCTGATCCTTTATCAAAGTCTGAGTCTAAGTTTGTCCAGTGATTGTCAATAAATGACAATGTAGTAAAATATTACTTTGATGCTTGATGTTCTTTTCTTACTTGGGTGGCAAGTGCTCAACTTTTATGTGGTAACAGTTATGCTTTATTTTTTTAGCACCACCAAGCTTAGTGCAAGCTTCTTTGTGTGTGACAAGTGTTTTTTACCAGTTGTTCCTGTCATTCTGTCATTTCCATGTATGTGCAATAATACAGGATTTTTTAACCTCTAAAGATATAATTCTGTGTTTCTTCATGTTGGAATGTTAACAGTAGGGGAGTGCACATTTACATAGAAACATAGACTTTGATGGCAGATAAGGACCGCTTGGCCCACCTAGTCTTCCCATTTCCCTACCTAGAGGATAAGCTGCAGATCCTCTTTAACCAACAGCCTATTTCTTTCTAACCCCACAAAAATTGCATTATGTCTGTCCCATGCATTCTTGAATTCTCCCACAGTTTTAGACCCCACAACCTCCTCAGGAAGGCTGTTCCATGCATCCACCACCCTCTCTGTGAAAAATACTTCCTCACATTGCCCCTGAGCCATCCCCTCTCTATCTTCAAATTGTGTCCCTCTGTTCTTGCACCCCTCTTTTTCTGAAAGATACTACCCTCTTGGACTTTGTTGATTCCACTGAGGTACTTAAATGTTTCTATCATGTCCCCACCTTCCTCAAGGGTATACATATTAAGCTCCTTTAGTCTCTCCTCATATGTTTTTTCTTGCAGACCCTGCACCATTTTAGTTGCCCTCCTTTGAACTGCCTCCATCCTGTCTATGTCTTTGTGGAGATGAGGTCTCCAGAACTGGACACACTACTCCATTTTTTGCCTTGACCAATGAATACAGGTGCAGGACATGAAAATGTGGACTTTGTACCCAAAATCAACTGTTACTCATAGCTCAGGAATTTTTTTTATATTTTTTTCCATTAGATTTTCAACAATCTCATTTTTAAGGCACTTAGATGAACACAGTGGGTGAGAAGAGTAACATCTACCTATAAATGTATATGTTGTAACATCACAAAAATCATTTAAAAGGTTGGGTTGCATGCCCATCACTACTGTGGATGCTACAGAGGCCTAAAATATACAGTGAAGCCCACCAGGATGAAGTGCAGTGTCACAGCATAGTAAAAGGGATTTACTCCTATTGGAATTGCATTGTTTGCTGTAGTAATTCCACTGCAGCATGCTGCAGAATTGGGTTTAATCCTGGCGAGCTTCATTGTAAGTTCTGAGAATTTAAGACCTAAAAATAGAAAAAATGGGACATGGGTGGTGGTATGATTGTGCGGGTATGCACATAATGATGCACCATATGATCTGTGTAGGGCCCAGAAGGCCCTATGCAAATTCTGAAGATGGAGATAATGCCGTGGTAAGTTCTTTACATGGGGACCAAATTACACAGTGTGAATTTTGTATACATGTAAAGGCCCACACATATATTAAGCGTACCTACACAAGGCTGTTGAATGGTATTTGTGTAGGGCACAATACAAATTGCACAGCCACATGATGCACAAGTGGGGGTGTGCTTCTGCACCTAGAAGTGGGTTGCACTTTGGGTATCATGGTTTTTCTGTCCACAGCCAGAAGTACTGTTGCAATTTCAGTTTATTAACATTCTCAAAAAGAATGGTAATTCATAGCAAAAAACTGTGTTAATACACCAATTAGGGGTCAGCTTAGCACTTCAAAAATAGGGAAATGTGGTGTTAGGGTTTCCAACCCTAACTCCCCCCAAGCAGCAAAAAGACAAGACCATACAAGCAAACACATACAGCCATCATCAGGTAAGACAAAAAACATACAACTTTCTCCAGATGGTGCAAATGCAGTATCAGTGACATGGTACCTTCAAAAATATGCATACAGCATGCTGAACTTTGAGAAAACAATACTCCATCAGTGCTGTTTAGAAAAGTAACAATGCAACTGCGTAAGTGGGTGGGTATGTTTTGCAGTGTGAATGTGTATCTGTGGCTGCAGAAGCACTGGAACTGCAGGGGTATGCACTTCTGCAGATATAAGTAGTGTTGTAATATGGGTATCTTTGATTTATATCCATGGCTGTAGATGCACAGGTCCCATAGGGGCCTGAAATTTTGCATCCAGAAGTGGGTGTGTATGTCTTACACTGAGCATATGTATTAGTGGCTGCAGAAGCACTGACCCCACTTTGTACATATTAGAGGTGACTGTGTCTGTGGATAGTATTTTTTTTTTTTGCATTTTTAGGTGCTTGTTTTTTTACCTTCTCTGCTAACAGCTGCTATTTGTTT
The DNA here is from genome assembly GCA_016271365.2 of Neoceratodus forsteri. Classification (NCBI taxonomy): domain Eukaryota; kingdom Metazoa; phylum Chordata; order Ceratodontiformes; family Ceratodontidae; genus Neoceratodus; species Neoceratodus forsteri. The sequence goes on along the minus strand of CM057450.1, from coordinate 975,469,673 downwards.
GTATTGCTTAACAATTTCATTGGCATTTAAAAACATATTTAAAAATGTATTAACTATGCCACATTTCATTCTTTCTTAATGTTAACATTATATGGTTACTGTAATATTCATATATGAACTGACACTTCTCATAAGTTTGACAATTATGAATACAGTGTGTGGAAGGAGATCATGACTTCCACATTCGGTCAAACAATATAGAGTGAACATAATTAATATCAGCAAAGAAAACTTGGAACCCCTATTATCTGAATTCTGACATTGTCCCCAGCTCTCATTTGCCTAATGTTATGGACCCCCAATTATCCAAACTCTTGATTATCTGAACAAATCTGATGTCTCCCTGAGCATTTGGATAATCAAAGTTATACTGTATAAGAAGCCTGTGACCATAACAAGAGACATCATTGGGTGCATAGGGAGGGTTATAAAGTGAAAAACAAAGATAATTATTTTACCCTTAAATGAATCATTGTTTCATTCTCAATTTGAAGACTTCCTGCACTTCCTGATGTCCCATCTCCAAAACAACATTGATGAACCAGAGAACATATGGTGCATGTCAAGCAAGATGATACTCCAGGAGCAAGAGAGGCCAGATGAGCAGCATCAACCACATACATTTATTAGTCTTTTGATGTAAAAGGGGTCATCTAAGTAAATATGCAATAACTTTATCAAAAAGAAAGGGAATTCATTGCAGACATCTGTATTAATGCACCAGTTATGGTTCAACTTAGCACCATAAAAGTATGGAAATGTGGCATTAGGGTCAACATTGCCTCCCCCAGCAGCAAAAGGACACAACAACACAAGCAACCACAGACAGCCATCTTCAGATAAGACATACAACATACAACTCTTTACAGATGACACACATGCAGTACTGATGTGGTCCCTTGAAAATATGTGTACAGCATGCTGCACTTTAAAAAACAGCCACAATTTTATGAGGAGTTATTTTATACTTTTGGATATATTTTGCTGGAATTACATATTTTTGCCTGATTTGCTACCTAATTTTTTTCACCCTCAGATAGCTGAAAGAAATGGCCAAGAGCTGAGGCATGAAACTGACAGGTTTTGAAGTTATCATATGGCAATAGGTCCTTTTGTTTGTTTAGTTTTTTTGTTAAAAAAATGAATTCTTTCTTTTAAGTTAATTGAGAATAATTGGCAGCACTTGCACTTTAAAAAAAAATTGATGTGTAAAATAATGAAAACATCAACTTTTTTAGGTCAAATTTCCACATGAACAAAAAGGTGAAGGTTAAATAACTTTTTAATGTGGCAAAAGATAAAAGTGACTGTTTAGTGTGTGTGACAGAGGGTTAATAAGAGTTACACAATACATACATTTTTCAAAAATAAATTAACAGTAATTAGTTATGTTTAACCGAAAATGAAAATCTTTGAAAATGAATCCTTCACAAATTTCACTTTTTTCTGTAAAATCTATGTGAGGCAGGAATATTTTAAATATGTTTTGAAAATATTCATACTGCACCATGGTTTTCATTCTCTATGATGAGCTGTAATGTCTTCATGAGGTTAAGAATTATTTCTTAGCATATTTGTGTTTCACAGTGGTTTTCATGGTTTGTGGTGGCTCGAACTACAACTTGACTTTTTTATGCTACAGTTCAGCACAAACAAAAATATTAAGGTCAGAAAACTGTTTAATTTGGTAAATGTGAAGGTTGATAGTTTAGTGTGTGTGGTGTGTGTGTGTGTGTGTGTGTGTGTGTGTGTGTGAGGGAAGGTTACTATGACTTATACAATTATTAGTCTGTAAAAAACTTAATTCTTACATAGTTCTTCTGATGGGAGCCTGAGTAGCCTAAATCTTGTTCTAGAAAGGTTTCCAAAATTCTTGTAAGCCTATTCTTCATATGGACTCAAGTAATCATATTTCTAGCATAAACTAGTCTACCCCCCCAAAACCTATCTGAGAGTCTAAGTTTATTAGACCCCAAAAAGTGAAAACTACCATGCAAAATGGAGTTTATCACCTTCCTGCATGCAATGAACAAGCTCCTTACATTAACCAAATCAGGGAAAATCCCTTAGATTGCTGTGCACTGACCCTAGTGCCTCCAATATTTGTCATGCCTATACTAACTCTGGTCCCCTGGGAGGAAAATGCGAAAAAAAGTGTGAATAAAAGAAAAGTGTGTGTGTAAAATTGTTTTTTTTTTTTTAATTTCCTTCTTTCCCTTTTCTCTCCATTGCTATGGTATTTTCTTTATCATGACTTCTTTATACTTCATTGTTCAACATGCATTGCATGATTTCATCTGTCTCTTTAGGAGAATTTTCCCTTTTAAAATATTTTTACAGTAGCTTGAGTGGGGTGCGAGAAAGGGATTTGTTTGTTCTGAAGAGTTTGTTTAATGTTTTATAAGCATTTTCCTTTTTTTTTGGATTTTCAGGGCCTATATCAGGAACAATAGATACTTGTGCTCCTTGTACTACTACGGGGTTCTTTTTTTAACTTCTTTTAGTGCCATTTCCTTTTCCTGAAACTTATGAAATTTGACAAAAACAATTCTAGGGTATTTAACATGTGGGGCCCTTCAGGCCAGAGATCTATGTGCTCTTTCCAATTCAATCTTTGTACCAGGATATTTTCTCTCTCTACTAGCTCAGTGAATCATTTCTCACAGAAATTCAAAATATTGACACCCTCAATCCCTTTTTGAAGGTCTGGAATTTTTAAGTTTTCTCTTCTAGAATGCCATTCAAGATCACCAATTTTCTCTTGAATTCTTGTCAGTTCTTGTTTGTGTTCTTTGATATCTTTCTCCATTATTGGGAGTTGATCTGTCTGGGAAATGTGCTACTCATACTCAGACATTCAGTTATTTAAACTTTGCACTTCACCTCTCAGACCTTTCATGTCTTCATGTATCCCAGTAATCTTGCATTCTAAGCTGACCCCCCCTTTTAATTTCTTCTAAAATCTCTTGTGTGAAATTGCTATTTGGTCTTCGTCATGTCTTTTATTATTTCCTTTTTCTTTAGGCCTAGCCCTTTGTTCTTTGTAATTTTCTTTAGCATTCTGTGGGCAAATGAATAGCTCAGCATTTTGTAAAGTGGGTATAAAGAGGAAGGGGGAATAAAGACTGTCTCATTGTTCTTCTCCTGAAGAGCATCTGGTAACTTAGCATCAGCTTTCTCCTTTAAAATTTCTGATGGCCCAGGCAAATAAGAAACATCAGGTATTCCTAGGTTTTGACATACCTCCTTATTTGAACCACCTGAGGTAGCACTCATTTTGCTTCTTTCTGGGATTTGATCTACAATCTCTCCCTAACTGTTATTTCCACCTGAAGACTTTGTATTGTTAGGCTCTGAATTTACATTTTTCGCCTTATCCTTCCCTTCTGGAAACAGCTCATTATTTTCCACTCCACCATATGGGTTGTTTATTGAGGCCACTCCATTATCCAATATTTGGGGAGTGGGTTTATCTGCCAGTCCACCTTCTTCCATTAAGTTTCCCTTCTTTCATTCTGTTTTGTTTCAGTATCCAGGTTTTTGATCAGAGCATTATTAGATGTTAATTCTTGCCCAGCTAACCAATCTTTTACAGTGTTCTGGTTTCCACCTGGAAGTGTATTTTTGTCAACTTCTAAGGACCTTCTCCTCCCCTTCCCTTTTTAAAGGGGGCAAGGGGGGTTTCAGATATGTTTTCCTGCATTATTCTTTCTGAGGAATTAGGTGTACTGCTAGTTTTCCACTGGCCATTTCGTTTCCCTGTGTCTTTATTATTCTTGACAAAATATGTTTTGATTTCCCTTATATTCCTAGGACTAGAGCTCATGCTTAGATCAAAGAGAGCTTAAATAACACAAGGACACATGTAGGGGAAAGGAGGGTCTCACAGATATTTGTTGCAATTCAAAGTTACTTGTTTTGTTCCAAAGTTAATCAATGCTCCCCTTTTACCTCGACTCTCTCCCACACTTTTATAAACCAGACTCCAGCTAAAGTCTTTTAAAATGAGGTAGAAATGAATAAATATGCTGAAGCAGAAGAGAAGTAGCCACCATTCATATAACAGACCTCAAAAAAACCAATTTACACACACAACAAAGCAGAGGAATAAATCAGAGTTATTGTATTCTTTACACTTCTTTAAGAAAGTCGGCACTTCTAGGTAGGATACCTCTGCTGAGTACACCATGAAGGGAGATAATTAGGGGATAGATGGGGGGAAACCCTCACAAAATGAAGACACCATCCATTAAAGATACCTCTCTGTGTTAGTAGTATCATAGGCATCATGGGCCCCTTCAGAACTTCTCCTTCCAGCCAAGTACCAATAAGAGGATAAAAGAACCACTTGTAATGTTCAAGTAGAAAGATGAGTAAAATTGAACCTCTCTCTACAAGGCTATAGCTTGAGCCGGGACATGTACTCCTCGCTACTGGACTGCTACAGTGAATGCCAGTGACAACAAGAACACCCTTACGTGATTCACAAATCAAGGGAGGATTTTCCCTGAAGTAGCCTACATTCTGGTAGACACCTTTCAGGTAAGGAGGAAAAAACTGTATCCTTTGAGGGGTTTACTGGGTAAAAAATGCTCCTTGTAAGACACTGTGTGCAAGGTAGTAAAACTGACTTACCTTCTTTTCATTCCCCTCTTCCCCTTCCATCCCCTACTTTCCAGCAGAATACCATTCAAAAAATTTCATTCTTTAGATTCTCCAAAGGTCACAGCATATATGTAGTTACACAGACACAGAGATTAATTCCATTGCAGCTCAGCATACCAACACCATCTTGGAACCGCCCCTGTAAAAAACTTAATTAATAGTAATTACTTATGACTGATTAAAAATGAAAATCTTTATAAAGGAAACCTTTGCAATTTTTTTCAGTAAAATCTGTCTGAAGCACAATAGGACCAATTTTCAAAAAGTTAGACTGACGTTGCCTCAAAAGATTGTGATGCAAGGGGTGACTTGCGTCACTATATGCGGCAACTGCAATGTTCAAATGCAGCCTGCATTAATCCTGATGCAGCTACGCCAAAGACCCCTTGTGACAAGGGTGCACTAAACACTCTGGTGTGCCAGGTTGCAAGGGGCTTTATACCATGGCCAAGCTGCAACACCTCCTTTTGGGGAATTTTGTAAGTCCCACCATGAATGCAGCAGGGGGCTTCACTTAGACTAGACAAAAGGTGGTCTAAGTGCCCTGCATCAATATGAGACCATGCTGTCATTGGGGAGGTACCTGCCAGGAGAGGGCTGAGGACAGACAGAGCACAGGTGGGGTGCCCTAGGGGCCATGAGAGAGAGAAACAGGGCAGGTACAACTTTTGTTGCCAAATGTCATTGGCAGTGATATCTACACTTTTCTCCTATTTGTTTGCTTAGCTTTTTTCACCATGATAATGTCTCTTCCCTTGTCTCTTCTTATATTGTCTGCCCCACCATGTTTTCATCCCCTGTGCACCAATAGGTGCATGTCCTTATTGTTGTCATTGACTGTACACCACCTGCCAGCCAACAGGGTGCCCAGTGGGTGAGTCACCATCTCTCCCACAGCCTGTCTGTGGCTTGTGGCATTTCCTGCTGATGCACCCTTTCTTTGGCACAGCTATCATCTTGTGGCAATCCCAGGTGTTTGGCATTGGGACCCTGATTATTCTAAAATTGGGTGCAGGGTCCCTGACACACCCAGAGCTTGTCACAGCCACAGATTGCTGCTAATTGCAGCAATCTAAGAGCTGTTGAAAATCAAGCCCAATGTCTTTAAATATTTGACACCTCAAGTGGTTAAGAAATGCTTAGTTAAGTCATCCTCCAAAACTAAACTGGGCCCAGATCATTTGGATATGAGTTTTTTTTTTAAATTAGCTATACATAAATTGTTCAGTTTTTCATTGCAGTTTGGTTTATTGCCTGATATCTGGAAACAAGCCAATGTTACATCAGTCTTTAAGTCTGGGGACCATGCCATTTTTTTTAATTACAGACCCATCTCCATTTTGTCCCTCCTGCCCAAGACCCTGGAGAAGATTGTCGGTGGCCAACTGCAGGAATGCATCTCTAGGTATGATCTGCTTGTTAAGGATCAGCATGGCTTTCAGAAGATGAATAATATGACTACTGCTTTGACTGAGTTAACTGAGGATCTTCATGGAACTTTGGACAGGGGTGAATATGCTGGAGTGGACTTCCTGGATCTATCAAAGACCTTTGATCTTGTTGATCATAAATTGTTGATTAAAAAACTCTGGTAGATCAAACTGTTGATTGAGGTAATGGCACGGTTCTCTGACTATTTGTCTAATCAAACCAAAAGAGTAAAATGTAATAATTTGTTTTCCTCCGTCTTGCCTTTGGAAACAAGGATTCCACAGGGGTCCATTCTGGTTCCCCTGTTGTTCAGTCTTTTTATTAATACAGTATCTAATTTTGCCAAGTACTCTTGGACAATTTTATACACTGATGATACTGTTCTTTGTACTTCTGGGGTAAATTTTGATAAGATGAAGAAGTACTTGCAATCTAATTTTAAACTAATCCGGGATTGGTTTGAGCAAAATGGTTTGGTTATTAATGAAAAAAAAAACCAACAACCAAAAAACACAAGACTTTGTTATTTGGGAGTAGGCATAGTCTTGGTAAATGCTCAATTCTGACTCCAAGTGCTGAGGTTGTTGAACAGGTTCAATTGTTCAAATGTATGGAGTTCTTTCTAGACCCTTTGTTGTCTTTTACATGCCATGTTGACTATGTTGTAAAGAGCATTGCTAAATGGATTGGTCTTCTTAGTGCATGCCTTTGTTACCGCTAGGCTTGACTACTGTAATGCTCTATATTTTGGGGTCATGGGAAGGACCTTCTGCAGACTGCAGTTGGTGCAGAACACAGCAGCCCAGTTGCTGTCCAGGTCCAGTCATGTGACCCCAGTTCTGCGTGCTCTGCACTGGGTGCCGGTCAGGTGAAGGGTTTTTTCAAGGTGAGCTTGCTCACCTTCAAGGCCCTATATGGCCTGGATCCTGTCTACGTGACTGAGCTTCTGATGCCTGCAACTTCTATCTGCTCCCTCTGCTCCTCTTCAAGGGGCCTCCTGGACATTCCCAGGATTTGGCTCAAAACATCTGGTGATCAGGCCTTTACTGTCACCAGGCTGACTCCATGGAACTCACTACCATCTGCAGTTCAGGAGGCTCCCACCTTGATTGGGGTGTTCAAACAGATGCTAAAGGCCCACCTCTTCCACCTGGCCTACCTGGACTAACTTCCCCACATGAATGTATGTATTACCTTGATATTTATATTTTAAAGCTGATATTATTTATATTTTCTTCTTTTAAAGTTCTAAGTGTAAATTTTAGCCATTATTTAATTTTTACTACTATCTGTACTGTCTTATTGTTAGGTGTATAGAGCCACCAGGAATGGGCGCCACACAAATAAAACTTGCCTTGCCTTCTTTATTGAAATAAGAATAATTTTGCTGGTGAAGTTTAACAGTTACTGGTGAATAGCTTGATTTTTTTCAATTGTAGATTATGGATTAGTTGTCTATTTAGCAGCTTGAATTACTATCTTGGAACAAATTAATGTTGCCATAAATAATGCCTGTCAATTTATTTTAAATTGTAAAAGGGATAGTCATAGGTGTCACTTATATACTGCACTAAATTGGCTACCACTTAATTCTTGAATTGATTACAGTCTTGCTGTTATGTGTAAAAAGTCACTTTTGGATCATACCCCAACTGGGGTTCAATTACTCTTTAATCAAGTCTCAAACATATTCCTTACTAGGAACATGGTATGTCAAAGACTTCAAGTTCCCTACAGGAAAACTAACTTAGGACAAAGGTCTTTTTTTATTAGAACAGCAAAGATCTGGAGTTTGTTTCCATCTGAGATTTGTGGTTTAAATAACTTTAATGCTTTTAAAAATCATGTACTAAATTTGTTCTCAAATAAGTTGCTTTGTAATTGTAAATGAAATTGTTTCATTGTATGGTTTTGGGCTGTTTGCACTGTTTGTCAGTAAATGACATGGACAACTTAGAAAAAGGGCGATTTTAGCTCAAATGTATTCTGAATATAATAAACTAAACTTTCTGAGGCTATGAATTGCTTCTTAAAATATTTGTGTTTTATGAAAGTTTTTGTGCTTTGTTATGGTTTTAATTTTTTAAAATATTCTTATTTCACAATAATTTTAGTACTTTGCAGCAGTTTTGATTTATAAAATATTCATGTTTCGCAATGGTTTTGTGCTTTGCAATGGTTTTTAATATTTAGCACTTAAATGCAAAGGGTGATGATTTACTCTTTGTGATGGAGAGGTTTACATATGGACCCAATGGGTCCTATGCATCATTGGCTTCCACATGTACCACAGAGGACTTGTACTAACATGCCAAAGTTTGCGCCATGCACCCGCTAACAGTTGCACATGCAGGGCTGGAAGTCACTATCCATGGTTGAACTGATACATGGTTCTTTACTTCTGCATAATGTGTGGCACCACCTAGGGGGCCTGACTTCAGCTGGACTATCATCTTTCGATTTAAAAAGCCAAATGCTCTCATGGAGGTAGGAGCAGGGTATTATGGTACACACCCCATGGAAGAACTGTCTCCCCCTCAGTAGAAGTCATTCTGTCTTTTCAGAGACCATAAAGGGTCCAGTGAAAAGTATGTTATGAGTTATCTGCTGCTTGCATAGGGTTTCTGAATAAATTAAGCTCCTACACAAATTTCTTAAAAAGTAAGGATATTTGTAGCAAAAAAACTATGGTAATGCTCCTTAGGGTTGCTACCCCACAAATTGCAAACCATACAAAGGTTGGAAATAAGCAACTAGGTTACAAATACAATGCCTACAAAGTTTGTAAATGTGCTATTAGGGTTCTTACGTCTAATTCCCACCCACCCTATTTCATCCCTTACTCTTATGATCCAAGGACAGTGTACAGGTAAAGGTCATATATCAATTGTGTGGTACCTCTTACATAGTCATCACATTAAAACTGCTACATAGCAACCCTAATACCCCCTCCTCCTTCCCTGTCCTGTATACAGCAACCCCAATCCACGTCCTGTCCCATATCCTCATGACCGATGGACAACTACATGTTCAAAGTCATGTCACACAAATCTGGTGTTTCATGTGCATTGTAAATCTGTAATTAGAATACTTTGGTGTGCATATCTGTGAAGGTTTTCATTAATTACAACCTGCACTTACTTGTCATTCAGTATTGACAAAACAGTGGAATTGTTACAAGTTGGAAACTACTATATACATTGCATAGTTGTAAGTTGTTTCTTTAAGACACATAATGTACTTAGAAATAGTAAAGTAAGTTAAATATTTGGGCCATACATACTACTCCATCCAGTGGCTTGTGGTAGATGAATATACAAACCCCTAGCACAGCCTTGTAGGAGAGCTGTTGCTTGGCCTTGTGTCACCACTATGGCATGAGAAATCAGTTTGTGAGCTGGTAGTCATTTAAGCTAGTAGGTTTCAAAATGTGCTAGTGAGTTCAATATTTTCAACGGCCATCATTTTCAAGAGCTCAGAAATCACTTCACTGGCAGGTATCCAACTGGCTAGGAAGCAGCAAAATGTAGTAACAAAACTAACTGTTTTACTAGCCATTGGCCATCTGGCTAATTGATTTATGCCACTCTGGTCATGACTCATGGATAGGGGAGAGGGAAGCGGTGGGGATTACAGCTGCTACATACAGTGTAGGAGAGGGAGGGGTGGAGATGATGGTTGCTATATACAAATTTTAATATGTTGCCCCTCTATTAGGTACCATGCTACTGATATACGGCCCTGTACCTGTTGACTGTTCTTGGGTCATGAGGATAGGGTACCTGCTAAAGTGGGTGTGGTTAGGCATCAGAACCCTAATAAATAGCACATTTCCTAATTTTGTGGGCATTATGTTTGCAACCCTAATACAGAAGAGCCCACTTATTAGCACATCATATAAAGGAACATCCCACTTACAAGAACACTGTGCTATGTCTCGATTTCTCCCCATTCATTTCTACAGTATGAGATAGAAGCCTGGTTATAGTAACTATCAGCTCAGTTACAGTCACAAATTTTCATGTCTGTTAGCACTGTTTCACTGAGATCGACATTGGAGTTGATACTTCAGATGACTCACCTCTCACCTTGCCCCCTGCGTTGTTGCTGGTTCATTAACACTCTCTCAGGGCATCAGTCAGGTGTTAATTACTGTACTTCAGATCTGGATCACATTTCAGCATGGATTACAAGTTAAATAGCCATCGGAAAATGTTGATTTTGTAACACCACTCAGCCACCCAGCCATGAAGAAGACCCAGCAGACAGCACTCACACTTTCTCAGAAACTGCTAATTATTGAAAGGGGCAGTAACCCCACTGTAAAATGAAGCAATGCTGCCATGGTTTCTAAAATAAATGTATGTACCATAAGTAAAATTCTGGCTAGATGGGAACAACTGCTAGGAGACTTGGAGTATGGGCTGGACCAGTGCTGTTAACATAAAAGAACTGGGTAGGACAAGCTGATAAAGTGCCTGCAGAATGGTGGACACTCATATCAGTGGCCCAGTTCTGCTAGCAAAGGCACAGCAGCTAGATGACAGCATGGGGGTAAACTTTATAGCCACAAATGGGTGACTATGTAGGTGGAAAGAGTACCATGGCATCCACTTTAAAAAGTGTCACAGTGAAAAGCAAGACATGGACACCAGTGGGGCATCCTCATGAAAAGATAGTGTACTGCCAGCAATTTTGAATGATTACAGTGAAAATGACATTTATAATTGTGACGAGACTGGCATTTACTTTTGTGCTATCCCTATTGGCACCTTAGTATGACCCAGCAGCTGGTGGCAAGGAAAGTAATGAGTGCATTTCAATCCTTGTATGCACTAACACGTCTCGAACTGACAAGCTGCCTCTTTTGATCATTGGCAAATCAAAGAAGCCACAGTGCTTCAGGGGGGTTGTTACAGAGTCCCTTTTCCATTGAATATGAGTCAAATTTCAATGGTTGGATGGCAGAACAATTTTTTTCGGACTGGGCTAATGGATTAAATTGTAAAATGCACCTCAGATGGAGAATACTCTGCCTCATAATGGTCATCTGTAGTGCTCATCTGGGCCTCTCATTATGAAATGTATAATTTGTTTTTCTACTACCTAACACAGTGATGAACTTACCCTGAGGCACGACAAGAAGAAGATAACCGATTATTCTGCACAGAAGTGAAATGCTTGCTGATTTTGTTTTTAACATGCACTGTAACTTTAGCCTTTAGCCTTTTAAGAATTTTAACTTTTTAACATTTTTATGTTACTTTATTTATTAAATAGTTTATAACTGTGTTGTTCCTGTACAAATAAAACTATGCATCATCAGCAAACTCTTCCGTGGCTGTTCTCATGAGTTGCCAGTTCAGTACTGGTTCCACTGCATTGCCGCCATTGTGTGGTCAACATGTGGTCTTACACCACAGACAAAGCAAAAAAGGCTCACACAAACTGGACTAACATAAAGCAGATATACCTCAAACAAGTGTAAGAAAGTGGAAAAATATTTATTTTGCTTACACAGCAAAAGTTAAAATAGCCAGACATATAAACACAGTGCCCCACAGCCTGAAAAAAAAATGATGGCATTCCTTACCTAAACCAACACTTTGTCAATGGTTAACCAGGTTACAAATTCATGCTGTTTAAATATCTTAAAAATGACATCATCATATGTGTTTCAAATCACAACAAACCAGAACCCCAAGATACAATTAGATTCATTAAACACAGACAATAATAACTAATTACAGCAAAATACATTAAAAAGAAAAGTATGATTAAGGTACCAGGAGCTAATACATAAATATTAATATAAAACTATACACATAATTTAATACTGGTGGGATCTGAGCAAGTATATTCATGAAAAATGTCCACTGATTCAGTTTTTCAAGTTGCATCCCGGTCAGTGCTTCACCTTCTTTAAGATCTCTGTGGGCCACTTAAGCTCCCTGAAGACACAGGTAAATGGAAAATGTCAACACATCATGGGGGAATAATAGAAGAGGAGAAGAAGACATGTGTGATTGTTATTATACAAGCAATCCATTTAAGTGCATCAAAAATCAAGATCATTGATCCCAATCAACTGTATATTAGTGGCACTATAGAAAGGGAGTACTTTCTAACTTCTCATTTAATCCTGGTATTTTCTAACTATCTAGTTTAAACATCCAATATGCTACTCATTTCAACCATGCTGCATCTAGGTCTCCTCCTCTTATTCCCAAGCAGACATTCTCGATTCCAAAAAACATCCATTTGTGATCAGTCGAATTTCTATTATGTAAAATGTAAGCAGACAACACATTTTCACTTCTGCCATTGTCATTGTCTTTAACACATTCACCCAATCTGAGTTTAAATTCCTGTGTGGTTTTTCCAATATAATTTGCACCACAAATGCAATCAGCTTTATACACTACACCCACTGTGTCACAAGTAAAGAAATGTTGTATCATAAACATTTGTCCAGTTCGATTGTTGTAAAAATGTTTACATTTCTTCACATGTATACAAAACTTACACTAGCTACAGGGTGCATATCCTAATATTGGTCCACCCATACAGATTTAAATCTTTTCTTGGGCTGTAGTGAATGGACTAACAAGTCCCCTAAATTTGTTTCTTGTCTATAAACAAACTGGGGGAGATCCTGAATAAACTGACTACAAATCGGGTCAGCTTGTACAGTGAACCAATTTCTATTAATGATTTCTTATATTTCCTGAGATTTCCTAGTAAAAATTATGACAAACTAAAATCTATTGTCTTCACAGAAACTGGACAGTGTTTCCTTGGTTCCAGCAGTGAGTTCTGCTCTTATGTCTCTGCTCACTCTTTGTGGACATTCTCTCTCTCGCCACCATCTCACTGGCAGATTCCTCATACTTTACATCTGTGCTACAGTTGTGATAAATATTTAAAAACTGTCCCTGTGGAATGTTTCTAACTGTGTGAATGTTGACAGCTTGATGCCCTTAGTATAGAGCTGGTCTCTGTATTTTTACAATGTAAGTTTGTACTAATACTCCCATCGTGTCACCTGGTAGTAATGAGATCTAAAAACTCAATAGTCTCTTTATTGTATTTGACTGAAAAAGGTAAATGGGGATTAGAAAGATGTAAATAGCCAACAAATTGATGCAGTTGGGCTTCAGAGCTACTCCATAATAAAAACAAATCATCTATGTACTTCGATATTACTCAGTGTACCCACTAAATGGATTAAGTTCTCGACCCGGTTTTGTTGTAAACACCCATAGTCCCATATATAAAGTTGTATAACTGGGGTCAGGGTCATCCCCATTGCTGTTCCTTTTAACTGTAAGAAATGTTTACCTAAAAAGACAAAACGATTTTTTCTTAAGTACAATTTCACAACATTTCACAATAAATCTAATAAAGCCTAAGTCAAATTCACCATTTGTTACAAGGCAAATTGAGTACCTTCAGTGCCACCCTTGTGTGCAATATTCATATACAATGATTCCACATTGGGGAAGACCAAGAAGTAATCAGAAGACCAAGTTTTTTCATTCAACAACTACAGATTTAAGTTGAATTTCTGACATAAGAAGGGAGGTGGGTAATTAAAGGTTTAAGGAAAGAGTCCACATATTCAGTGATAGGTTCTGTTAAACTGCCTATACTCATGACAATAGGATGTCCAGGAGGGTTTACTAAATGTTTATGAGTTTTGTCCATATATTGTTCAAGTATCAGATGAGCAATGGTAAGGTATTACATCAGCCCACCTATAGGAACAGCCCACTTATAAGAACATTTTTTGCTGGCAAATGGGGTGTTCCTATAAGCAGGCTCCACTGTAGTTTATTTCCAGCCTTTGTGCAGTTTGCATTTTGTGTGATACCAACCCCAAGGAGCATTAAAATAGTTTTTTGGGCCATCTACTTATCTATCTAGCTAGCTAGCTGTCTGCCTGCCTGTCTATCTGTCTATCTATCTATCTATCTATGCCTGAAACCCTGCTTGATCTGCCTGTTCAAGATATCTAGGCAGTCCACCCTAGCAGTTTAATGCACCTGTAAGTGTTAACCTTACAAATCAGTATCTTTCCAAGTGAACAAACTAATCTGTGTTTTTGCTCTGTTGCTATGAACTTATCTTGTGGCTGTTTTACACAGTGATTTATCTGATTGCACAATTCAGTATGTACAGTATTTTGGCTTTCTTTGTAGGTATTGTGGTTGCCTTGACTACTTTCCTTTGGAATTACTTGTAAGTAGCTATGTTATTTATTTGTAACTCTGACATGAAACCTTTGTAAATGAGCACTTGTGCTTAAAGGTACTCTCAAAAAAATCTCTCTCTCTCTCTCTCTCTATATACTGTATATATATATATATATATATATATATATATATATATATATATATAATAGATAGATAACATAACATAGGGGCATGGTAGAGCCCCATGTAAGCTTGATTTTCCCACATCAACAGTGTGGCTGTCCCTAGGCAGAATAGCCTGCAGTTTGGCATGTACTGAACTGGTGCCAAGGATTTCTTGATCCTGTGAATTTGGTAATGAATGTTACAGCAGCTTAAATGTTCTAGATGGTTGAAAACCTGAAACAATATGGAAATTAAGACCTCTATTGCTCACTAAGAGCACAAAGCTGAAACTTGAAACTTTCCTGTTCACCTGAGTTTGGCCCAAGGATTATTCTTTGATAGGTGATTTTAAAGAACAATAAGTAGTCTGTAAATTATTAAGAAAAGAAAGTGTATTTTTGTGCATACACAGAATATTTGTCCAACATTCTAACAATAACTGGATTTCTGCAGAACTAATACACATCCATTTTGTGAGGAAGGTCTCCATTTTTGTGACTCAAAACAGCCATTTGAGTCACAGAAATTGTCCCCCATTTGATAGATTGCTGATGGTCGGAAGCCCATCCTTGCTAACAGCACTCCCTTACCACCTGCCAAAATTATAAAAGAGCCAGCATTGGCTGATAAAAACACCACCTCTGGCACCTCTTCCAGTCATCGTAACTTTAAACAAGCCAGTGGTGGGTGCCCAAACCCCTGCTCATACCTCCCTTTCTGCCTGCCCACCCAGATGAATGCTACATAAACATGCAGCAGGATGCCCAACTGCCCAGGTACCCCTTCCCACCTGACCAAGGTCTACATATCTACATAAACTGGTGGTGGGTTCCCAACTCTTCCACCAGCACAAGTTGCCAGCAGGAGCTGAACCACACTGCTGGTACCTCCTTTATAACCACCCACCTAAACTCTGCACAAACAGGCTGAAGATGCCCATCCCTGATGCTGGCCCCCCACCCTGTCCAACTGCACTCTACATGAACAGGCAGTGGGTGCCCAACCTTGCCACTGTTACCTCCATATGCTTGCTTGAAGTACTGTACAAACAAACCAGTGGCAGGTGCCAACCCCGCCATCAGCATCCCCTTAGCCCCCACCTATAGAAAAAACCTTCCCATTTAAACTGTGTAAATTAACCTACCCATCATCTTTGCCCCACTCACCCTTGCAATTAAAAAACCTCCCAGCATCAACCACCCTCTTACCCACACTACCCTCCTCTGACACCCACTTGTCCCTCATCATGATCTTTTATTGTCCCTCATGTTGATTCCTCAACATTCTGTGTCGTGAATCCACAGTGTCCCAGGGCATGATTCCTCAATGTTCCTTGAGCTGCTCCTCTGCCAGTAAGTAAGAAAAAACTAAGGGACAAATCAGTGTCTGAAACTGGACTTAGGGACAATTTGGAAAAATGGCAGTTAGGTGTTCATTAGGGTGGGGATAAGATGAATCTCAACCCTCAAGTTTGGTTAAAAAATAAAAGAAATATGGGAGTTAGAAGAAATGACCACTCCCACCACAAAAATACTAAGTACTATTAAATGGGCACTGACTTTTTATTTTTTTTATTTATTTAGTGATTCTGGAAAAGACCTTTGAGCGCAAGCTGTTTTACAAAGGTTCTACGTCATTGATTGCAAAACAAAGTACAATAGGAGAAAGCAAAGGTACATCACAATGAATGATACAGCTTGGATTCAGAACTTACAGAATAACTCAAAACATAGGTACAAGTTAAAATAACAAGAAAAAACACTTTATGAGGGTGGAGGGGGGAAATAAGCAGCCACAAAGTGCCTTGTCAGTAGTTCAGAGGGACGGGGATAGCTGTCAGTGGGGTGAAGAAAGGAGGTACGAGAGAGAGGTAGGTACTGTGGTGGAGGTGAAGGGTGGGTGAAGAAGGGCAATAAGGTATAGGGAGAAATGGGGGGGTGAGGGGAGGCTGAGCGGAGAAGACATGCTAGAGTAAATGGTGGGGTGTGAGGGGGCATGGTCAGGCAGCCTGCATTAGTAGTGACTGTTCGGAAAACTCACGGGACTGGGAGTTGGTGGATGGGGGGAAGATGGGGTGGCGGGTGCCAAAGAAGCATGACGCAAACTGATTGCTGAGGCAAGTCATGAGAAGGGACAGAGGAAGGGGGTATCTGAGGCCTGCCTAGTGCTTGCTGGGGGGCAGAGAGAGCAGGTGTGGCTGGACTTAGGGGCAGGTGCACTTAGGGAGTGTTATTAGGTGCTGTTTGAGGTCAGTTTTGAATTGGACCAGACAATTGGTGGCCAAGAGGTGCCCAGGGGACTTTGTTTTTATAAGGGTTTTATTTCTAACACAACTTTTTATTTTGTAATATTTTTGCACCATTATTAAAGGAGAGGGTACTTAGTACCCCTCTTCATGCACACTCAATTGACAAGTTTTATGCCAATCCAACAAATGTGCTGCGTAGTGTAGGGCCTACAGAGCCCTGCATGAAGTAAGGTATAGGTCAAGGGCTATGTTCGGCAGGTGTGTTGTTTTGTGTAAATCCCAGCGAGCATTGTGCAATTCAAGCTTGACATCTACCTCCTTCCCAATGGAAACATTGCCTATCCCTTTCTTAAATGGTCTTCCTAGCTCCTCCTATGATTGTTTTATCCAATTAGGTGGCAGTACCCACCCTGCTCACTGTAATGCTCTATCTTCAGTAATGTCAATATCAAATACAGGTATAGTACTGCAGCTGTATTAGTCATAACTGACACCAGCCTTAGTATCTGCTAGAATGAAAATACTTATGCTAATTAGACTGGTGATATTTACACTAGGAATTAATGCAAATCAGTGTACAGGAATGTATTTTGGAAAGATTTAAAACAGCATCATTGAATCTGATAATAGTAGAATCCCAGGTGATAGGACCTGAAGTAGCAATCACAATTTAGCTGAATACTTAGTAGTGCAGTGGCTATATTTCTTCAGGACATAGATAATATTGAATGAACTAGGACAAAAAAGCATAGTAGTTACTGTGCTGCAGTAGGATATAGATAGCTGGCAAGTCAGTGTCAAGGGCAAGTATTGTCCAAGAATGCTAAACCCAGAGTCTGGGAAGCCCCAGTGCCCCCTAGCCCCTCCATGCAGGCATGATAACTCTAAACATGTGACAATCAGGGGTGTCATCATGATTGTTCTGGGCATCAGTACTATTACGTGGATAGATAGACTTGTGGGTGCTAACTACATCCACAACCCAATCCAGGAGTCCACAGGGCTGTCACCTGCTGTACCTGCTTTGCAATTCTACTATGCCAGCAGTGGACTCACTAATAGTGATGCACGGGTTAACTAAAAAGGGGGCCTGTTACTTGATGTTCCATGGCTCAAGGGATAATGGGATAAGTGATGCACTCTTCAAAACACCAAAAGTAATAAGCTTAACTTAATTTCTGCTGATCCTTCTTGCAGGAGACATCAAACCCAACCCCAGACCCCCTGTGGCTCACTATATCATTGGATCCCCTCAAGACCTGAACTGGACCTACCCTAAGGGTATAAAAATTGCCCATATGAATGTTTGTAGTCTGCACCCCACAATACACAAGATCCAAAGCTGAGTGGATCTTTACAAACCAGATATACTGGCAGTATCAGAAACTTGGCTAAAGCCACATATCCTAACCCATGAGATTGAACTTATTGACTACAATGTTTTCAGGAAGGACAAAAAAGGGGGTGGGGTACTTATTCACGTTAAAGACTCCTTGGATGCATCACTACCCTCCCTCCCACTTGTTGGCTGCATTGGATGTGAGCCAATATTCATTAGGGTTACCCTTGGTCTTGCCAAGCACCTAATGATAGGCTGACTATACAACCCTTCAAAGGTCACCCCCCCATACTCTGGAGGCACTAACCAAAGCGCTAGCTGAGAATACCCCCTCTAAGATGTTAATCCTGGGGGACTTTAGCCTGAACTGGGCAGCCGACACTGGAAATGAACCTGACTCAGGTCATCGCCGAGACCACAAGGCACAGTGCCAAAACAGGGAACCATTCCACCCTAGTCTGGGTACTGGCCTCTAATCTTTTAAACGTTCAAGTGGCTGGCACTCTGGCAGATACCTTGAGTGACCACTCACCAATATTCTGCATATGAAAGAATATGTCACCCAAGGTTCCTCCAAGGCTCCTCAAAGCTAGAGATTTTTCCAAATTCTCTGCAGAAGCCTTCCAGGGGTTCCTATACAGCCCACACTGGAGCACTATCCTGCTTCTCCCTAGCTTAGACAAAGCATTGGAATACTTCCAAAATACCTTAATCTTTGCAGCCAACATGCATTCTCCACTAAGGAGGCTTAGAACTAAGGGTCTCTGCTACAAGTGGATTACTTCAGAGTTAAAATCAATGATGATCAACTGGGACAAGACCTGGAAAAAACATAGGAAGTCAGCCCTCCCAGAGCACCTGGTAACCTATAGGACCCTAAGGAACCAGTGTAAACAAACAGCAAAGGTTGCAAAGTGGGAGTTTGTTAAGAACCTCCAACAGACCAACCCGACTGACACAAGGTCCTTCTAGTCACACATCAATGCCTTGGTAAAGGGCAGTGGTAAACCAACCCAAAGCCCGATAGAATGCAATGGCTAAACACTTAATGAAGGCCAGGAGGCTGTCATAGCCTTCAACAGGTTCTTTACTGACCTTAAAGACTACAAGATGGGCCTTTCCCCCAAAATCTAGAGCAACTGAGCCCTGAGACATCGAATCCTCAACACCCACATTTTCACCTACAGTTAGTATGCCCAAAAGAAATACTTCCCCTCCTAAAGTCCATTAAAGCAAAAAGGCTCAGCTGGTCCAGATGGCCTTGACCCAAGATTACTCAGGGCTACTGCACCAGCCATAACATTACTTGTTACATGGCTGTTAACGGGTCCCTGCTGGAAGGAGAATGCACGACCGTGGAGGCCTTTAAGTGGGATTTTAAGACTGTTATGGAACAAGGCTTTTGTGGACTGATGTTGTTATCAACTGTTGTTTTTATATGTATATTTTGATTTTATGATTCATTTGTACAGCTCCTTGGCATTTGAAAGGTGCTAAATAAATAAAGTTTTATTATTATTATTTATTATTCCTAACATATGGAAACAGGCTACTGTGGTACCCATCCACAAGGGAGGCCCCAGAGAACCCATAGGCAACTATAGGCCTATCTCCCTCTTATACATCCTACTCAAAATACAAGAGTGGCTAGTCTATTGCCAACTCTGAGACTACTTAGAGGCAAAACAGCTGTTGGTGTGCACCCAGCGTGGATTTAGACAAAAGCATGGGACCAATACAGCCCTCATCAGATTTTCCACTGGTGTCCTTATGACCCTGGACAATGGCACTCCAACCGGGGCTGTTTTTATAGACCTGACCAAGGCCTTTGATTTAGTAGATCACAACCTTCTGGTAAACAAACTGGGTAAACTTGGCCTTGATAGCATTTGTTAACCTGGCTCATCAGCTACCTGACCAACTGATCCCAACAGGTCCAGTGGAGAGGTGCTACATCTGAATCACACCCTATCAAGGAGGGGGTACCACAGGGCTCTATACTGGGCCCCTCCTGTTTTCACTGGTCGTTAATGATCTAAACAATCATTGTGGAGGCAGCTCTGTGGTCCAGTATGCAGACAATGCAATTATTTACAGAACCTCGAGCAGCACTGTAGAACTATAAAGATGGCTTTTAGAAAATAGGCTGGTTCTAAATGCCAAAAAAACCCCAAAAAGTCATTTTGTTTCAACTGAGAACTCTAGGTCTGGATAGAAGCCCCCTACTCCCCTTGGTCTTCTCATTAGGCACACCAATAGAGGTAGTGAAGTCTTTTAAATACCCGGGCCTGACGCTGGACCAAGGCTTCACACTGAAATCCCATGTGGATCAGATAACCAAAACCATACACCAAAAACTAGGTCTACTCTACCACCTGAATGCTCAAATGATCCCTGAGACCAGGAATACCATAGCTAAAAGTATCCTCCTCCCAACCTTAACCTATGCCACTTCAGTAATGCAAAGAATTGCAAAACAGGATGAGCAGCAGGATGCAAATGCTATATAATAAAATTGCCCACTTTGCCACAATGTCATACCTGAGGCACCATCACTGCAAAGCACTGGCCTTCCTAAACTGGCCATCCCTTAGCCACTGGCTACAGTATCCCCTATTATGCAACACATATAAATTCATCAATGACCACCCCCCCCCCAGTAAGTCTAGTTGGCCTGCTGGCTCCAAAACGCTCAGGTAGACAGCTCTGCACCACTGGAAGAAATCTCCTTGAAGAACATAGGGTAAGGGTCATGGCAGGTAGCAAATCCTTTGCCTGTGCAGCACCTATTCTGTGGAATAAGGTCACAGACTACCTACAGGATGCTACCTCCCTGGGAAGCATCCATAAGGGGCCCCATGAGCAGCTGCTGGAAAACAGCAAATGCTTTTACACCTGAGTATAACACCTCAAAGATTAAATCTAGCCTAGCCTAACCCTAACAGTCCTATTGAAACCTCTTCAACTCTAGAGCTGAAAGTGTGCTATCAATTGTTTGTTCTGTACTAATTCCACCCCAGGTTATAGGTCTAGTTCTAATGTGATTATTCAGTGAATTTGTCTATTGGTGACTGTCTGATCCCCTGCTGTGTACTGGCCTGATTGTAATCAAATGTGGTCTGCTCACTTATGTACTGTATAAGCAACATTTTTACTTTGTGTAACTAATTCTGGGTTGCCCCTGAAAAAGGGACATTCAGGGCTCAGTGGGTCTACCCAGTTATCAAAATTGAATAAATAAGTGAATAAATAAAAACTATAGCTCACAGGGCCACCAGCGAAGCAAGCTATGGGTTCTGGTGCAGTGAGTGCCATTTGCACCTGCTTCGTGAGTTGCAGGACCACTTGTAAAGCAAGGTACAGGTCTGGCACACTGGGCACACTGAACATCACTATGCGGCGGCTTCATGAGTGGCTCGTTTGACCACTCACAATGCAAGTTACAGGTCTTCACAGTGCCACTTGTGAAGAAAGCTACACATATGGCACAGTGCATGTCACTATGCAACTGCTACCTGAGTGGTCTGCAGCAAGTTGCAGAGATGGTGCAGTGAGCATTGCCATGTAGCTACTTTTAAATATGTTTTCCAGAAAGTAAGGAAATTAATTAAAAGAAAAGCTACGTTAAAGCACCTTTTAGGGATAAAACACAAAGGAACCTATTCTCAAAGCCCTCAAGAAGGATGCATGGTGCCAGCATCAAAGAACAAGCATTTGTCAATGCCGAATGTTTGCTTTCTGGCACAGACATTTGGTAGTGTAGAAGTTACAGAGCTGCATAATAAGAATGGCAGCGAAATATTGAACTGAAGCCAACCCCACCACCACCCTGCAGAGAGTGGCAGGCATTGGGGTGTGCCTTTTGGTCGTCGGGCATAACGACCACGCCATTTCACCACACCCTACCCTGCAGACAATGACAAGTGTCACAGTGTGCCTTGGGGTCTTTGGCCCTTATGAGCACCCCATTCCATCAGGAAATACAGTGAGATGGGTGTGGTATAGGAGAATGGGGTGAAGTTTGGGCCTGAAGAGTCCGAGGCACACTCTGATGCCTCTCACTGGCTGCAAGGTGTGGGTGGGGGTGGAATGGTATGAGCATGACAGGCAAGAATCCCAAGTCACACCCCTGATGCCTGTCATACTCTACAGGGTGGGGCATTTTGGTCGGAAACCCTAATGCCTCAGGCATTCTTGGTATTTTCACTCCAAATTTTCAACACTGTTTTTTTGTGACCCCCACCTCATGAACAGTGGCAATATCAGTTTGTTAGCCAAAAACTGCTTTTGCACAGTGTCTATGGCATTTGGCACCACAGGTGCAAAAACACATTCCGAACAGGATGTGAAAAATGATAGTGGTACTGTTCATGGAGAGGTGTAAAAAATGGCAATGTTGAAAATCTGCTGTGAAAATCTTAAAAAAACTGGTGAAGTCACGAGCGTGCGTAGAAACTGTGCAACGCACACCCGTAATGTAACTAGTTTGGGTTTTTTTTAACAGTAGATTGTTAACACAGGCATTTTGGGATCTCTGATCATGAACAGTGTCAGTGTGATTTTCTGTATCTGTCCCGAACAATGATTTCCCACAGCGACCACGCCTCTCTGCACTGAAAGTGTGAAAACACATTTCGGCCATGTTGTGGAAAATGACAGCTGTACTGTTCATAAGGAGGTGTGGAAAAATGCCACTGGTGAAAATCTGGACTGAAAATATTACAAATTCATGAACTTATGAGGATGCGTGGAAACTGCTCAATGCTCACTCGTAACACAGTCATTTTATGAAGTTTTGTCACCAAATTTTCAACATAGCCATTTTAAGACCTCTGCTCATGACCAGTGTCACTGTGATTTTCTTAATCTGTCCCAAACATTGTTTTCGTAAACCAACTGTACCATTGTACGCTACATGTGTGGAAACACATTTTGGGCGAGATCTGAAAAATGGTAGCTGCAATGCTCATAAGGAAGTGCGGTAAAATGGCACTGTTGAAAATCTGGTGTGCAAATATTACAGATTCGCAAACTTGCCAGCGTGTGTACGAACTGCACAATGTGCGCTCCTAAAGTAGTCATTTTTGGGAATTTCTTCACCAAATTTTTAACATAGCCATTTTAACACCTCTGCTCATGACTAGTGTCACTGTGATTTTCTTAACGTGTCCCATACATTGATTTCGCACACCAACTGCGCCATTGTGCTCTACATGGGCAGAAACATGTTGTGGGTGAGATGTGAAAAATGACAACTGTACTGCTCATAAGGAGGTGTGGTAAAATGGCAATGTTGAAAATCTGGAGTGAAAATATTGAAAATGTGCTAACTTACGAGCGTGCATAGGAACTCTGCAACGCAAGCTCATAAAACAGTCATTGTTAGGAATTTTTTCACCAAATTTTCAAAATAGCCATTTAAGACCTCTGCTCATGAACAGCATCACTGTGATTTTCTTAATGTGTCGATACATTGATGTCGCTTTACGACTGCGCCATTGTGCACTACATGGGCGGAAACATGTTTAGGTGAATTTGAAAAATGACAGCTGTACTGCTCATAAGGAGGTGTGGTAAAATGGCAATGCTGAAAATCTGGTGAAAATATTGATTTCACAAACTTACAGTGTGCGTAAGAACGCATAACGTGCTAAGTAAAACAGTCATTTTAGGAATTTTTCCACCAAATTTTCAAAATAGGCTTTTGAGAGCCCACCTTATGAACACTGGCAGTGTTGTTTCGTTAATCATTCCGGAAGGTGATTTTGCACAGTGGCTGCGAAATCATCCTTGAACTAAATAACACCATGACAGTGCAATAATTCATGAGAGGGTCCCAGAAACCCACATTGAAATTTGGTCAAAACCCAAAAATGCCTGACATATGAAGCAAAGTTGAAAACCCTATCTATCCCATTATACAGCTTACTGGCATTTCTCAGTTCAGGGTCGGCTTTGAAGAGTGGAGACATGTTCCCAGTCCACGAAGATCATCGCCGGACTCCGGAGGTAAGTATGGGGTGAGGGTGTGGGAGGCAGGTGCGCAGTGGGTGGAGTGCAGGTTGTGGGGGCGGTGCATGGAGACTGCGAGGACAGTTTTCTTTACTGTTTTTTTTTTAAAAGATGACGTGGGACATTTGCCATGCTGGGGTGGGCTCCCAGTGTGGCAGAAGGATGACTGGGGGTGTGGGCGGTGGCGGGGATTGGGCACCCCTGTTGGCCATGGTATCTGTTGCCACGCTGGGGGTGGGCTCCTAGCGTGGCACCCTGTCTTTCAGTGAGGGAGACAGTGAAGCCGACGGGGATTGGGCACCCCATCGGCAACAGCATGGGGGTGGGGAAGATACAGTGGAGCCGACGAGATTAGCACCCCGTCGTCATTATTCCATTTTGCCACGCTGGAGTGGGCTCCCAGCATGCGCACCTGGATGCTTTGGGGGCATGGAACTGACGGGGAATTGGGCACCCCCATCGGCTGTACAGGGGGGAGAGGGAAGGCGCATGAGCATGCAGTGTGCGCCGTGTGTGTGTGTGTGTGTTGGGTGGGAGCTCTGCTCACTCAAGCAGAGCTCTCCCTTTCAGCTGTATACCACTGCATTTCCTGCTGTCATAGACAGCTGGAGCAGTGATTGGCGCTCTGCGACCGTGCCTGCAAATACATTGACTGAATTGGAAGAGGCTGACACACCTCTGGAAAACTCGGATGATGGCACTATGTTTCTTGCACATGCGTGCAAGCAAACATAAAAATGACATAAATGGCACCTTGTGCCAAAAAATGCACCCCAGGCTATACTCTAAAGCAGCCTGTGACAAATGCAGGCCACTTGTGGCAAAGGTTGCATGTGACAGCCTTGCACTGAAAAATGGGCAGTGACATGGCACTAGTGGGTTTACAACAGATGCAGGGGCTGATTCTCAAAGATTAGCTACCACATCCCCTAAAACTGTATTCTCAAAACACCACTGGAAGACAACCGTCAAAATACATTTACACTTGCCAGAGGCTGGTGTAAGTGTACCTCAGGGTCCTCTGGGTGTTGTGCCAATGTATCACTGGTAGTACATGTAGCTTCCTCCCACCCCAAGCCCCAAAATTATTATATAACCAGCCCTGGTGGGGCAGCAGACCCCCTATTCCTGAAATTATTATTCAATTAGCCCTGATGAGCTAGGGGAATTCCCCCAAACCCAATTACCTATAATCATATTAGTAATAGTCCTGGTGGTCTAGCGGACCCCCGAAAATCCTGATCCCCCTGTGTCACCAAATTAATTAATCATTGGTGGTCAAGTGGATCCCCAAGCCAGATCCCCCATGAAATGAATACCCAACATACCTGGTGGTCTAGTGGCCCCCCCACCCAGCTGTGCCTTACCACCCCACCCCAACCCGTACCGAGCCAGCGACTGGCACAGCCCACCACTCACCACCGTGGCCAGCCACCAACTAAGCTATGTATGAGCACATGCTGTATACAGTATGCACCCAATGAATGACAGCTCCTGTTATTCACTGAGCACATACTAATATACAGTACACACTCATACAGAGCTTAGTCGATGTGGCGGCCACGAGTGGTGACAGTGGCTCATGCTAGTTGCTGGCTGGGCACAGGTGGGAGAGAGTTGAGGAAGGCACTGCTGGGTAGGGGATGGGGGTCCACTAGACCAACAGGTATGTTGGGTATTTGTTTAATGGGGGATCGGGCTCAGGGATTCACTGGATCACCAATGATTAATTAATTTGATGACACAGGGGATTTGAGCTTTGGGGAGGTCTGCTAGATCACCAGGGTCATTGTCAATATGATTATAGGTGATTGGGTTTGGGGGGATGCCACTAGCCCTCCAGGGCTAACTGAATAATAATATTGGGGATTGGGGTCCACTAGCCCACCAGGGAAGTTGCCATATATTTAATGGGGATCATGGCTGGGGAGGGGGCACTTGTGTCTTTGCACTATATACTGCTGCAGGCTTGCAGCAACCTGTCTAGGTTCACCCTCTGTTTGGTGCACTGCTAGGGTTGCTGCAAGCCACAGGACTTAGCTGCTGGGACCCAGCTCAATAGAGAATTGGGCACAGTGTCCCCGGTGCATCGGCAATCGGCCCAAGTCACGACTTGTATCGAACCTTTGAGAATCAACCCCAAAGCAGGGAAATGAAAATGTGGTGTTCAAGTCTCTGGAGGCTCGAACGATCATACAACACAGGGCTGACATTACCCTAATATCTGCATTGCCTTGTGACAGAAAGTAAATGGCACAGCAATGCTTGCAGAGAGTCTTGATATAGGATGATATCAACCCTGCATCACATGAGCATTCAAACCCTGATGACTCTCCAACCACTGATTTTGTGTTATCATTAACAACAAAAGCAAATCTCAAGTGAAAACAATATTTTAGCTAACTTAAACTTCCAAACAAATACAAATATGAGAGACACAAATACAAATATCCAAATGGTCCCATGCACAGCCCTATTACTTACGCAGTAATCAATGTGCCAAGCATCTTTTGGGGCCACTACAGGAAGACACAACAATGCAACACTTGAGCACCTAAAAGAAATTCCCAACTGCAAGATTTGTAAGTGCATCCCACATTTAATGGAACAAACCAGGCTTACAGCAAGCTGCACTTACAAATCTTATGTATTTACTTTTATTGATTTAGTTCTTGCTGACCAGAATAGGAGGGCTGGGCAATTCTATTTTCAGCCTCTTCCCAGTGGGTTGGGGGTGGTAGATGCAAGATGCAAACTTACATATTGAATCAGGTTCAGTTGTTGGTGGTATGTTTACTGAATGGGGGAAATTTGGACAGTTCACCAGGGAAATTCCTCCACTGGACTGTAGGTGCTGCTTTGAGCATGGTTGACTCATTCCTTCTCTGAGCTGTGATGGAGACGGAGGTGCGACTGGTTGCAGGGGTCTCCTCCACAGGCACCACTTATGGAATTGGACATCTTTTATGATGCTACCAGTGGTATGGTATCCAAGATTGCTGAGGGAGTGGAGATCCTGAGACAACAAGGTTCTTTACCGGCTCTACATTTGGCTTTGGGTGAGCGAACTCAAACAGTGGACAAATTGCATATTGAATTAAATGCTACGGAAGAGCAGTACCAGCAACAACAAGAGGATTTGTGCAATGTGCTGAAGTTAGTGATGCCTATGCCTGATTCTGGAGATACTGTGGTTCTTGATGGTGTATCAGTGGCTAATGGGAGTTGTCAGGTACCATCTCGAAAGATGTCTGATCCCCTAACGACGGCTGCTACGGCAACAACTGCACCAGCGTTTGTTCAGACAGCTGCTGTGAACCAGGAGAATGCTACAGAGTTCTCTTTCACAGCTAAATCCTTGATGGACCATATTTTTAAAAAAGCTTCTGTCAAACCTTCTTGGGCTGAAGTTTCAGCGGCACCGCTTGGCCCGTGGTCCATGGAAAATTCGTTGAAAGCGGCTGGTTGGGTGCAATCGCCAACTACTCAACAGTGGACCTCTGGCTTTTCTCTGCTGCAGAGTCCCAGGGTAAGGTTACAATCTACACTCTCTGACACTCCTGCTCTGTAGGATGGCCCTACCACTAATGTGTCTCATGTAGACCCAGTTCCTGATTTGCAACTCCCGCCTAAATTGAATTTGACTCAGAATTCGACTTTAACTTTTCCACCACAAACTTTGATAGGGACACAACAGGTTCCTCCCGATGGTCTGTTTCTTCTGGGCCTGACTATTCTTCCTCACATGGTGCACCCAGCGATACTGATGACTATAATGCTGGTACTTCTGGACATGGTTGGTCTGGGGGGGGAGAGACAATCTAAGTCTTATGCTTCATTTGTTCATCAGCGTGTATTTCCAGCCAAGAGACACAATGCTGTCCACCTGGTGTATAAAGGGGTTTGGACATTTTTCCTGACAGGGTATATGTGGGACGAGTGTTGTTGAAGGATTCCTTAAAGTTTAATACTGCTGAATTATATGCCTTGATCCATGCATCGGGGTTGGGGGGGGAGTACTTTCGATGTCAGTTTTAAAATGCAGAATGGCCTTGAACAGTTTTGGGTTAGGTACCAGAGGGAAAAAGCTCCCCCCCATGTGCTCCTTTTGAGGTCATTCCCCTCTCTAAACCTACTCAAAAATAATCACTATTCTCTTTCGTAATGAAGGAGTTAGTATTGCTGACTTGTTTTGGTTGAAACAAAAATGTACTGTTTTGGGACATCCTGAGGCCATTTTTGACTCCGAGAATATCTGGACGGAAGGGTGGAATGTCCAGGTTTCTTTGAAGATTGTTGATGGTGTACTTCAATATTTACCTAATTCCTTCTTTCTGGGGGCTGAGAGGGGTGTCCTGTTTTGTCCTGGGCAACCGAAAACATGTTACAAGTGTGGTTCCCCAGGCCATATTAGTAATGCTTGTGATCAGATTAAATGTGTATTATGTGGTTTCTTGGGACATGGCAGGACACAATGCACTAGTGAGGCACAGTGTAATCTTTGTGGGACTCGTGGTCATTATTATACTGATTGTTCATATGCTACTCATAGACAGACATGATCTGGAGACTCAGAGTAGCAGCGGCTGATGGTAGCTGTGGCCCAAAGGGAGCATGCTAGATATGCTCATGAGACTACTTTAGAGGCTAATCCTGTGTCTGCCACTTCACTTGCCCTGTGTCTGATTGATGGCATTGGGGAGTTCAGGACTCATCTGTGAATCCTGTTTTGGTTATTGATTCGGGTTTCCCTGTAGTTTCTGAGTCAGTTCCTGCAGTTGGGGAACCTGACTCTGGGATTGCTGAGAAGCCTCTTCCACCCCAACCCCCACCTGTGCCTGTTCCTGAGGTGGGGAAATGAGTAACGAGGTGCCGACAAGCTTAGCAGCATGCGACATCTAAAGTGAAAAGAATCTCTGAAACGCATCTCTCCAATAAATATGGGCCTTTGTAGGATTTACCTGACCAACAGGATCAGGAGTCCGCTGTTTCCTCTGAGCCTCATAGTCACTTAGGGGTAATGTCTAACTCTGAGCCAAGTGAAATGGGGGAGGAGGTTCAGTCAAAGGAGAAAACGAGACAGCGTACTTGCCAAAAGTTAAATATGACATGCCTGGGAAGCATGTTTGGAAAAAATGTGGGATGTCTACCTGTTTTTATGTTATGGAACGTCTAACTTTCCTCACAATCAATGTTAATAGTATTCAGAATACATCTAAGAGGGGGACTGTATTTTGTCATTTTCGGTATAATCCTGTGGATGTTACCTTCCTTCAGGATACTAGATTACATACCACTAGGGATACGATGCTTGCTTCTACAGAGTGGTATACTAGGGCCTCCTACTGGTCAATAGGGCTCGAATGGTGTACGGGTGTGACTATTTTGTTTACAATTCCCATTCAGGTGTTGAAAGTTTTGGAGCTGGTGCCTGGATGGGTTTTGTTGCTTGATATTAAACATGACTTAAAATATTTTCGACTGATTAATGTGTATGCCCCTCAGTCTAAAGCGGATCGGGTGGAGACGTTTAGTGCTATACGTCCTTATCTCTTTTCAGCTCAGTCTGTAATTTTAGGTGGTGACTTTAACTGTGGCTTGTCTAGTAGTGATAGAAGCAGTACTACCCAGACTACTAAAATATTTAGTGATATGCATTTTCTTGGTTCTATGGTTCGGTTAGCGGCATTGGTGGATACGTTTAAATCTCTGCATGCTAAGGGGTGCCTCACTTTTCAAAGAGGGCGGTATGCTACTAGGATTGATTTCTTTTTTCTTAGTAATCATATTTAATATTCAGGTGGTGTTGGTGGAGGCAGCTGAATATTCAGATCATAAGGAATTGCTGCTTGTGATAGGTAAACCTGATAAACATTTGGGACCGGGGCTTTGGAAGTTTAATACAATGCTCCTACACTCTGATGGTATTCGACAACAGGTATTGCATTGTATAGGTGGTAAGAAGACATTGTTTGACCTTTTTGATAATGCTTTCCTATGGTGGGATAGTTTGAAGGCTGACTTGTGGTCTCTTTTACTGTCTTTGGGTAAGCAGAATAGGAATGTGGACCATGTTAGATACCAGACTTGCCGTAAGCAGTTGCAACATGTCATGAGTTTAATGCAGATGACTAGGCATGATTTTACTGCTCAAATTGCAAATATTCAACAGGAGATGAAGGATTTTCATGCTAAACAGGTGTGTTCCCTGTTGATGCAGCAATCCTTTGGTACGCAAGAGAAGATGGACTTCATCTGTCCCTTTTTCAGTTGTGCTGAACGGATTCAGAAAAACCTTTTTTCTGAGGTTTGGGATTTGAGCAAAGTTATCCAGACGATGCAGGGGGCGATTCTGGATGCGGTCTCTTCTTATTTGTGATGTCAGCTTCAGGAATTTCAGGATGATGCTGTCTCTTTTTTGAAGCTTCTAGGAATGGTAGCCATTCCAGAGTGTTCCCATAGTATTTTGCAAGATATTACTCAAGATTTGTTGATTGTGGAGGTCACTTTTGTGATTCTCACTTTAAAGAAAGGGAAGACACCAGGGAAGGATGGTATCCTGGGTGAAATTTATCAGTTCTTGTGCCCCATGATTGCACAAGAATTGACTGCTGTTTATAATTTCATTTTGCATACTGGTACTTTCCCTCTTGACATGACTGTGGCTATTGTGACTTATATTTTTAAGAAAAGGGATAGAAAGGATTTGAATAATTGGCAGCCAATATGTCTGCTCAATGTGGACTTTAAAATTTTGATGAAGGTTCTTCATAATAGATTATTAAAGGTAGCTACTCATGTCATTTCCACTGCACAGACTTGTGGTATCCCTGGTAGATTTATTACGGACCATTTATTTGCAAATTCGGGAAGTAATGGAATCAGGGCACCTGTTTAACGTGGCAGGCTATGTTTTAGCACTGGATCAAAGAAAGGCTTTTGATTCCATCTGCCATGTTTTTTTATGGGATGTTTTGGAACGGTATGGGTTACCTCCCCCTTTTATTTCATGGATCAAGGCTGCGTAGTAGAGTACTACAGTAGTAGTGCAACCTTTGGTGAATGGGTATCTGGGACCACTGATACTGGTAAAACTTGGGGTCAGACAGGGTTGCTCCCTCAGTCCCCTTCTTTATGTGTTTACGATTGATCCCTTGCTCAGGTTATTAAATGATGTTTGATTTTTAACACCACTGTTGTTGCCGAACTATAGACTTCCTATACTAGCCATTGCATATGCTGATGATCTGTGTGTGATCTTAAGGATAAGCTTGCTGTTGCACAAGTTGTTGAATTTTGCTCTGTGTATAGCTCAGTTTCTGGAGTTCAGGTGAATAGGGAGAAGAGCATGGGTATGATGTTAAGTACTTCAATGTATCCACATGCCCATATAGCAGGTATTCCAATTATTGAACCGCCTATCAGTATTTTGGGTGTTACATTTGGGGGTGATCAGCAGGATTTGCAGAACTGGGATGTTAAGCTACAACAAGGAAACGTCATGGTGGACAGATAGAATAAGGTCTGGTGTATTTAGTTAAAACATATTTACTCCCAATTTTTTTATATGTGTGTTCAGTGTTTCCCCTTCCTAAGGAGTGGGAGACAACAATTTTAAGTTTATTTTTTCTGGCCATTTGGGGTAGCAGATTATTTGCCAATAGTGAAGGCTGGCATTAATATGGTGAATCCTATATTGTTTTTTTCATTCATTTTTTGCAGCTTGATATCCATCATTTATGTTGCCTGCATGGCCATCAGTGGATTCCTTTGTTGGAGCAAAAGTTACTTTCTTGGTATCTGGGTTGGCGGGCGAATACCCAAAAAGCCTTTAAGACTGTGTCTTATGCTCCTTCATATCTTAGGGAGGTTTTTGTAAAATTACTTCATTGGGGTATCACACACGCTGAGATTGTTTCCCTCACAAAAAAACAATTATATGGTTGGATTATGGAATCCAATTTTATGGAACCTTGGACCTTTCCTTATTGCCCATTGGTGTATGAGAATTCTGTCACTCACTTAACTTCTGATAGGAGAGTTCCTATGAAATTTAAAGATGCTTTATGGCTGTGCTGCCATGAAAAATTGAATGTTAAGGCTAACCAAAAACATAAATCTATAGAGAAGCGGATCTGTGCTCATCCAGGTTGTATTGCTACTTATGAGACAATGAGGCATTTATTTTTTACCTGCACATATATTGTACCCTTTTGGACTTCTTTGGCCTTACACTGGGAAATGCTGTTTCTGAAAGGGGTTACAGATGATGAATTGATTTATGGTATCTATGGGTCAAAATGGAAATGCTGGCATCATGGTACATTGAATGTTATTTTTTCTGTCATTAAATGGTTCATCTGGAATACTAGATGCTTGTTTTCATTGCAACAAAAAGAAATATTGTATGCTGAACTTGTGTGTAAAATTACTAAGGAATTGAGAGATATTTATTTTTTGGAAAAAAAGGTTCAAACTGTTCCGTTCATGGACAATATTTGGAGAAATCTTGTATGGATCACTGATTCTGATGTTCCAGTTACCTGATGAATTTGTTATTGTATGTTTTGCTCTGTTGATGTATTTCTTTTTGTTGGTGTCTAATGACTTACAATAAAAACAAAATTTCCCTAGTCTTTTCAAGAAGTGCCATGGGATTTTTAACATCCACCTGAACTGCCACCAGAACGGCAGATGGATCTTATTTTAACATCTCATCTGCAAAGACAGCACCTCAGGAGTGCAGCACCCCCTCATGCTGCACTACAGTGTTCCTACAGTGAACCCAAGTTCCTGGTGTGTAGATAGAACCCACAACGTTCTGATCTTCTGGCTTCAGAGGCATATGTGCAACCTGCTGAGCCATTGCCACTGTCCTGAAGTTGTGAATTTCTTTTAGGCGCATGAGTGAGGTGTTGTTTATGTATGCTCCGGTAGAAGTTTAGGAGCTCACTGGCTAGGGGGCGGGGGCTGGCATGATCCACTTTGTACCTATTGGTAAAAGCCAGATTTAAACAGAAATCCATCCTTGTGCATAGCAAAACCATACTCACATGTTGGTGCAAGTTCACTTTTGTACCAGAACTGAGATGCTTTAAAGATTGCACAGCAAATTCAGCTGGTACATTTTCCCCACCCCAAGTCTGGCATCTTCACTAGCATTCAACCATTTTCAGGAACTCTGCTCAACAGAGCCCAGTGTCTTTCATACTTATGTTCCAAAAGGATGTATGTTACGGTGACAACCAGTCCAATTAGGAATTTAAGAACAACTGCGTAACCTATGACATTCAAAAGCAACAAATATATTAAAATTACAGTATTTAAAAGATACCTAAACAAGCAGTTATTTATTTATTTATTTGTTTGTTTTTGTTAACCGGGTAGGGCACACTAGACAGCCAAGTGCCTATTTTCAGGCGCAACCCGGGAAGGTCACATAGGTAGTAGCATACAGGAGTCAGTTACATATAGTTGAGCAAAAAACAGGATTAACAGGAAACGGATAGGCGGCTAACAGTAAAGTACAAATTTAGCAAACAAGAGAGCAACAGACATTACCTGAAGAAGAGGAAGCAAGGCATCGCTAGAATTGAGGTTGGGGCATGGGTGCACACAATTATGGAGTAAAGCTTTATAATTTAGGTAAAACAAGGTGAATTTAGGTACAATTTATGAGCTAAATTAGTGCTATCAGAAGTAAGTGCATGGGAGGGGAAAAACGGGTGGGGGTGGGGGGACTGGGTGGAATGGGTGATGCCAATTTGGGAGGGAGGAGTGAGGGTAGAGGATGGAGAAGGGTGTAAAGTCTGAATTGTGTTACTAGTTCATAGGGTTAAGGTGCAGTGGAACCCTGGGAGCTCATGGTACATGAGTAGGTAGGGTGAATCTAGGAGGTACAGGGGCAAGCGGAGGAGGGTTTCAGGAAGTGCCAGAGCAAGGTTTTGAAGCGGGGATGTGAGGGGGTGGACCGGGTAAGGACTGGGAATGAGTTCCAGATTTTTGGGATGAAGTAGGAGAAGGCCCAGTCCCCCATGAGGGAGCAAGTTCTAGGGACAAGCCGATCGAGGGCCTCTCTTGATCTTAGCTGATAGGATGGGGGCCAGGGTTTGGGGGATGAGGCGGAGGGAGTGGCTGATCTTATAATGTTGTCAATGAAATTACCAAGCACGAAGGTGCGATGCTTTTCTGGAGGAAGCCACTCCAGTCGGGAGTAGAGGTCACAACGGTGAGTGAGGGGTGGAGTGGAAGGGGCAAAGCAGCAGATGTTATTGTAGGCGGTGTCTCATTTCTGAAGGCTGGATGGGGGTACGGGGGCAAAGGTAACCAGCCCATAGCAGACAGTAGGGAGGAGGATCCCTCTGGCAAGCGCCAAATGAGCTGCAGGGGTTAAGCAGTTTTTAGCTTTGTAGGCAAGGACGAGCTTATAATTTGTAGCCCTGCAGACATTACAAATTTGCAGGGTGAGATCGAGCTGTGGGTCCAGAGTGACACCCAGGTACTTGACTGAGGCCACTGTCTGTAGGGGAGAGCCATCAACATCAAGAATTTGGAGGGGGGAGAGACAGAACTTTATCTTGTGCTGTGAGCCAAACAGCATAGCTTGGGTTTTTTTGAGGTTGATGGTGAGCCTGTGATCCACTTGCCAGGATTGAATGCGATGGAAGTCCCCGTTCAGCTGGGAATTTATGGTGGCAACGTCATGGGCACAGGTCAAAATGACCAGGTCATTCGCATACAGAGTGGTGCGCCCATGGATAGCGGTGGATGGAAGTTCATTGATAAAGAGGGAGAAGAGGGTGGGACCAAGGACGGAGCCCTGGGGGACCCCATAGTGGACAGGAGAGGGGGAGGAGTGGGTACGATTGAAGTTGGTGTACTGCTGTCTGCCAGAGAGGTAGTTGAGGAACCAAGCGTGGGCAGGGGGGAAGAAACCAAGGGATTGGAGGGTGAAGCAGAGGAGGAAGTGGTCAACCTTGTCGAATGCTTTGGAGAGATCCACAAAGATGGCACCAGTGAGGTTTCCCTGGTCAGCAGCAGTTCTGATAGTCGAGGTGACAACAGCGAGGGCAGTGGACGTGCTGTGCCCTTTTCTGAATCTGTGTTGAGCTGGTGAGAGGAGGCTATGGTTCTGAATGTAAAGGGATAGCTGGGAGGCCACGATTTTCTCAAGGATCTTGGAGGCGGCAGACAGAATCGCAATAGGAAGATAGTTCTGGGGGTCCTTGGGGTTGCCTTGTTTTAGGACTGGGACCACCTTTGCCACCTTCCAGATATCCGGGATTAACCCAGAGCTGAGGGAGGAGTTGAAAATGTGTGTGAGGGGTCTAGCAAGAAGATGGGCCCCTAGCCTGAGCAGTTTAGGCTCGAGGCAGTCATGACCTGCCCCACTGTGGGGGGATAGGCTGGTGAGGAGCTTCTGGGTCTCATAAGCAGTCACTTGTTGGAGGAAGAGTGGAGGACAGGAGTTAGAACCAGGAGGTGGGGAGTCAGAGGACTTTCGGGCAGAGCACAGGGGAGGAGGGGCCGGAGGTTCGGAGAACAGGGAGTTAAAGGTATTAGAGATGGTGAGGGGGTTGTTACAGCTGACCCTGCCAATAAGTAGGTCGGTGACTTGCACTCTGGCAGACCCACTGACAGCGCTTCTGATATTTTGCCAGAAATTCCTCAGGTTAGCGGCTGAGGAGAGCAGGGCGGATTGGCAGTATTCGCTTTTAGCAGAGAGGATGGCTTTTTTGCATATGTTTCTGATGGTCCTGTAGGCAAGGAGATCAGTACTGCTTTGGGTGCCCTTGTAGGTCACCCAACATTTGTCCCTAGATTTCATTAGGGAGAAAAGGCCTCCGTGAAGCCATTTGGTGACGGCGCCTTTTACTCGCCTCCTAGTGAGGGGGGGCGTGTTTGTTCTGCACAGGGATGAATTTGGTGAGAAATTCATCTAGAGCTCATGCTGGGTCATCTAGTGCAGTTACCCCTGACCAGTCAACAAGTAAGAGGTCTGAGAGGAAGTGATGAGTATTTAGCTTAGAGTAATCCCTCATCGTGATCACTTTGCTGGGGGTTTTTGATCGTGAAATGCCCCACGGGCAGAAGGTGGGTGAGTGATCGGAGATGGCATCCAGGAGGATGCCTGAGGATGTGATCCTGTCAGGACTGTTAGTCAGGATCCAGTCGATTAGCGACCCTTTATTCCCCCGGGTAGAGGGCCTGGTAGGCTCAGTGATGACCTGGCTCATGGCATGGCCCGAGAGCAGAGGTTCATATAACTTGCGGTTGGGAGCCAGCCAGTCTAGATTGAAATTGCCTATTACTAGGACTTTGTTTGACCCCACTATGTCACTGGTACTGTGGAGAAGGGAGGAGAGCCCTTGCAGACCTCCTTTGGGGGGGGGTTGTAGGTACATATCAAGTGCAATTTCTTCGTATGCCCAAGTAAGAGGAGGGCATGTGGGTCCTCACTAGGGGAGGGTTAGGAGGAGATCAAGGGAGGACACATCAGGTGCACTTGTAATAGAGTAGCACCTCGCTGCCCCATTTGCTGCCTGCACAGTCACGCCTGATGTGGCTATACCCCGGGAGGGAGATCACAGAGTCCAGGATCTTGGGTTTCAACCAAGTTTCCGATATACCTAAGATATCAGGGTGGTAGTGGGCTACCCAGGCAGTCAGTTCCACCAGGTTGGCTAATAGACTGTGAACATTTAAGTGGGCAATTTTTAGCCCTTTTGTGGAGAACCAGGTGGGAGGAGATTGGAGGGGGAGTGGAAGTGCCGGCTGGCTTGAGAGATTGACTATACCCCCAGGAGGACAAGGGGAGGGGGGATGAGCTGTCATGGGGAGATGAGCAGCGGAAGGAAAAGAAAAAAATAATAATAATAAGCCCTGCCTGGTAAGGGGACATAGTGGCAGGGGTCAGCCAAGGAGGCACAAGCAGAGGATGATAGAAGGGGCCAAGCAAGGGTAGGGAGGAAGAGCAGAGTGGGTGGGCAAGGGATGAGACAGAAAGGATGAGTCACAGACCAGGAGTGGTGAAAGGAGTCAGAGAGAGCGTGAGCAGAAAAAAGACCAGAGATGAGGATTTTACAATTTGAGCCACTGGGTGGCAGCAGTGACAAAGGGAGGAAAAAAATGCTGGCCTAGGAGGTAGGAAGCACTACAGGGGATACCAGATGAGAAAGGCAGCTGAGGGGGAGAAAGAGTTTGGGTAAGGTGGGAGTGCGGCCATTAGTGGTTGGAGACGATAACCTGCAGATGGAGAAGTGGGCTGATAGGTCATTACCAGTCCCACATGATCACCATCTGCCTATAAAAGGGAGAGCCGACCAAGGGTGGTTGTGGGGGTGGTGGGGAGCCGAGCGTGTAGTGTTCGGCTGGCCTAGAGCACCTACACCGACTGGAAACAGCAGCAGCCGCTGAAAAGCACGGGTAGGAGGCTTGGCTTGAAGGACCATTCTAATTTTAAAGTCCTTAGGAGAATAAATTCACATTAAAGGTCCGTTTTAATATTGTCACTGGAACAGCTGTTAACTGCAGAAAGGAGGCCTGGTTGGTTCTGGAAAGGAGGTTTTGATTCAAAATGGCACCAAAACATGGGCTTTACCTTGCTGCGATCCGCGGGGACACCTGGCTGGTATGGGGAAGGGCGGTGGGTAGCCCTCACGACCTCTGCTCCTCGGGGGTCCAGGTGATCTGTGGAAGGATAGAGGAGACTGGTGAGTTTAAGGGCAGGAGTAAGAGGGGAGGAGAGGGGACAGAACAAAAGAGCTGAGGAGCTGAGGTGAGATTGGGCAGCTTTGCACACCGAGCTCATGGCAGGGCAAACGAACGTAGGCACTGGGAACTAAATCCAACAACAAGTGAGCTTTAAAATGGAGAGAGTGAAATACAACAAGGGTAGAAGTCTAACCACTCTAACTAACAATAATCATTAGAAAATGCCCTGAATTAACATACAGTTGTTTAGACCTTAACTTTGCGTGGAGATACCTTAGAACAGTGCTCACTACAGGCTCAGTACTAAAGCGCATAGCAATAAACATAAAACAAAGCCCTGAGATTTTAAACCAGTTGCTTAAACCATAATATGGAGTGGAGAGAAAGCAATATCAAAAACGACCAGTAAAAGGCACAAGGTGCACTAGTAACGGGGAGGTCTTAAGGTAACCACTGTTCTGGTGCCAGGAGCAGTGCTGTTGGGAAAAAAAAAGTTCATAGAATGCACTATCTCCACACCTACGCCGACTGGAAACAGCAGCAGCCGCTGAAAAGCACAGGTAGGAGGCTTGGCTTGAAGGACCGTTCAAATTTTAAAGCCCTTAGGAGAATAAATTCACATTAAAGGTCCGTTTTAATATTGTCACTGGAACAGCTGTTTAACTGCAGAAAGGAGGTCTGGCTGGTTCTGGAAAGGAGGTTTTGATTCAAAATGGCGCCAAAATGTGGGCTTTACCTTGATGCGATCCGCGGGACACCTGGCTGGTGTGGGGGAGGGTGGTGGGAAGCCCTCATGACCTCCGCTCCTCGGGAGTCCAGGCGATCTTGCTGCAATCCATGGGGACACCTGGCTGGTGTGGGGAAGGGGGGTGGGAAGCCCTCACGACCTCCACTCCTCGGGGGTCCAGGCGATCTTGCTGCGATCCGCAGTTTTAAAACTGCAAACTCCAAAATCTGGCATCATAGTGAGGTAAAGTAAAGGCTACTGTTTACATTTATGCTAAAACTGCATTTATGTAAGTAACATAAATGCAGTTTCATACCTTTTGAAAAATGTAAACATCAGCCTACAAAAAACAGCCTTGCGTTCTCCCTAGGATGTCTGCCAACTGCGTTAAGTGATGAGACATGATGACATCATCGGAGGCAGAACCAGAGACCAATATATATTCTTATAGGCTAATTAGTTCTCCTTTTCCTCTTTGTTTTGATTTTTTTTACCAGATTGATCAACATCATGTGTTAACGTGGATTAGTTTGATCAGTACACATGTTAGACTACAATTTTGTTCATTTTATTTCCTTTAACTTGCTGAAAATGCTTTGTAATCTGGCTGACTTTCTCTTTGGCAAACTGCAGAACAGTACAACACTTCAAATACCTGATGATCTTGTGATTATGTGATGCCCTGAAGTTTTTTTTTATTAACAAGGAGAGACACACTATGCCAAAACCTTGTTTATAGATGTCGCCTGGCAGCACAAGTAAGTTAAGTAACTTGCTCAGGGTCGCACAGTGAAGTATTGGTCTGGTCCAGTTCCAAAGCTCATGCATGCTTGTTAATCCACAAAAAAAAGCTTCTCTTGTATTGTTTTTCCAAGAGAACCCCCTGCACTTAGCCTGGCTTCTGTTGAACACTCCACCATCCATAGTGTGTCCTTAGTACTACCTGGGGCTGCATATGAGCTTGCGGTCTCATGAAGAGAATTATCATACTTCAGACTGTAATCATAGACCTCAGAGAATTGTGCATACCTACACTGATACGGATCATCAGCTGGCACTGTTAAAAAATACCTCCCAAATCACACTTCAAATCAAATCTTTATTTATCCAGGCGGACACCGTTGAGCAAGCTCATTTACAAGGTGGACCTGCATTTGTAAGATGACAGTTATACACACATAACTTAAAGATGAGTTAAACAATGTAAGGAAGGCAAAAGAATAAACTTACAAACATGAGGTGGGTGCAATAAATACAATTCCAAGTATTCACATAGGATTACATGACATTAATTACAGCCTTTAATGACATAGGATTTAGAGTTGCATATTTGTCCATGACTTTACAGGATGGTACAAGTTAATAGCATTACAGGCCCCGGAGGGCGGTTCAGTGCATGGGAGGTGACCAGGGCTTCGGGGAGCCCATGTTGCTCACGTATTTGGGTGGCAGAGGGAGAAAAAGGAAAAAGAAAAAATGTCTATGGTTCTAGTGTCAGCATGGCAGCTGAATGCTGAATAGGTTTATGTATGGCGGGGAGGGGTTCGGTTATAGCTGCATATGGTGAGGCTAGAGCATGAGCTATCAACAGGACTACTGTACTATGAAACATTTGCAGATTTCAGCAAATGTTCTGTCCTCTGAGTTCCTAAAGATGGAGATACTGATAGGAGAGCTAAGTTTCAGTGAACCTTGTATCCTTCTCCAGAGTGTAGGCAAGGCATGGCTTATAGCTGCCCTACCAAAGTGGTTATTGATTCTGAGGATTTTATTGAAGTTAGTGAGAGGCTTCTTATGGCATAGGTGCTTGGCGGACAGAGGAGGCAATCAACAATGTAGTTAGGGAGTTTGTTGGTAAGTGCAGGAGTATCAAGAGAGCTGCATTTCTATGTCGCCTGTATTGTAGAGAAGGCCACCCTACTGCAGTGTATAACAAGCAGTGATGTGTGGAGGATGAGAGGCCAGTAATGAATCTTAATGCTCTATGATACAGTACATCCAGTTCTGTAAGGTATGAAACAGAGCATTGACCATATATGATGTCAGCGTAATCGATTAAAGAAAGGAAGGTAGAATGAACTAGCTGTCTTTTTGCTGCTACTGTCAGAAGATGTCTGATTCTATAAAATAGGCCAAGCCTCTGCCTTAGTTTTTTCATCAGTTGTTCAATGTGCTCCATAAAGGAGAGTTTGTTATCCAGCCACAGACCCAGGTATTTGAACTTGATTACGGAACTCAAGTTTTCACCTAGTGAGGTGATTATAGGAGGACTCTGTACCAGCTAGTGTGGATTGGCCCCAATGCTGGATGGAGAACAACATAGCCTTTGTTTTTGCATTTAGCAATAGTTTTTGTTGATAAGCTGGTTTTGTAGCATATTGAATTCGGCTTGGAGTTCTGAGCATGCGGCTCCAGGAGAGTCACGACTTAGGTAGAGCACTGTATCGTCAGCAAACAGGTGGATACTGGCTTTCTTGATTCCTAAGTCCAGATTATTAATGTAGATATTGAACAGTAGGGGGCCCAATATGGAACCCTGAGGAACTCCGCTTTTTAGCGGTTTGAGTGGAGAAAGTTCTCCTTCAGCTTTGATTTGTTGCTGCCTACCAGACAGGTAGTCCTGAAACCATTTCAGTGAGATAGGGTCCCAGACCTATGGTGTTTAGCGTGGAAAGAAGTAGGCAGTGGTCGGCGGTGTCGAATACCTTGCTGAGTCTAGAAACACTGCACAAACAAATTTTTTTTATCGAGTTCCCGTTGCCAGTCATTAATGCGTGCCAGTGCCGTATAGTAGTACTGTGCTTAGCTCTAAATCCGGACTGCATGGGGTTAAAAATACAGAGTTGTCTAGGAATGATCTCAACTGTGTATCCACAACTTTTCCAGCATTTTCGAAAGAATAGGTAGTAGGGAGATTGGTCTATAGTTGTTCAGGTCACTTGGGTCCCTCTTTGAAAAGCGGGATAACATGAGCAGTTTTCCATTCTGTGGGAGAGAGCCTTGAGTTAGGGATAGGTTGAATAAGTGCGAAATGGAGTGCGACAAGTATGTGATAGAGCTATTTTCAGAAAGTATGGGTCAAATAAATCAGCTCCTCGCTTTTCCTAGTGTCCAACCGTAGCAGCAGGTCTTCAACTTCTTTATGTTGATTGTGGAAAAGGAAAAAGTCATACTAATGTTAATTGGTTCATATGGCTGGGCTTTGGAAAGCGGATGAAGACTGCTTACTGGTGCATTATCAAAAGCCATGCCTGCTGTGGCAAAATGGTTATTAAAAGCTTGAGAATTTCAGATCTGTCAGTGACAGTGACATTGTCAATCATAATTTTAGATGGTAGCATACTACTTGGTGAGTGTCCAGATAGTTCTTTTATAGTGGACCAGAATTTGGTAGGGTTGGTGGATGCAGAACACAATTCCTTTTGGTAATAAATAGCCTTAGTTTCCTGATCATTTTTGTACAGGCATTCCTAGCTGACCTAAAGAGACACCAATCAGCATCAGCATGTGATTTTCGGCATTTTTCCATAGCCTGGTCTCTTTTGAGCAAGGCGTTTTCAGTTCTGGTGTGAACCAACGGCAGGTCCTTGTTTTATCCGAGTTTTGATCAAGGGAGCATGGGTATTGAGGGCACTGGCTATGATTTCGTGCAGAATATCATAAGCCTCACTCACTGATTTGGCTAGGTAGAAGCTCTGCCAGAGCAGAGAGTTTTTAGATCATTAAAATAAGCCGTGAAGTCAAGTTCCGTTTGGATCTTTTGATAGAGAATTTTGAAGTGCATAGTGGCTTGGTGATGGTTCTGATGCCAGCTGTTATACAGTGGTCGCTAACGTCAGCTGGCAGGATACGGTGTGTGAAAAGTATTGAGGTTTGTTAACAAGAAGCACATCAAAGGGTGCTCCTCATGGATTTTTGTTGATACGGTTGGTTCAGTTATAATTTGGGTGAACCCATGTGAGTCCAGAATCGCTTTAGGGTAGGGATCCATTGGTTAGCCAGTCATAGTTTAGGGTCACCTAGTAGGACTGTCTCCATGGGTGTTGCATCCATTTGTGATGACAGGTGAGTCAAGAGCTGTGGTCCTGCTGCAGGAGGTCTGTAGCAGCCAATTATCTGGAAGGCCACTGGGTGAGATGCTTCAATTCTGAGAGACAGGCATTCAAATCCTCCAGCCACGGATGTAGCGTCTAATATGGATACTGTGAATTTATTTTTAACATAAATTGCTACCCCCCCCCAGTCTTTCTGTCTGCTCTGAAAAGTAGGTAATTTGGGAAATTAACCTCGCTGTCCGGCGTGGATGCCCGAAGCCATGATTCCGAGATCACAAGAATATCTGGAGAGGAGTGAATGATCCAAGCCTGGACAGTATCCTACTTTTTTAGAAGGCTGCAGATATTAGCATGCAAGAAGCTGATTCCTTTCAAAGTAGTAATTTCGGACGGTGATAAGCAACTTTGTGGGGCCAGGATTAAGTTCAATGTCTCCTGCACACAGTAGTAGAAGGAGAATTCTTCTCAGATAGACAAGGAGAATTTTTAAGAGCAGGTCTTTCTACGTCGCTACAGGTTAAAGCGCATGGGTCCAGTGGTCGGATGGACCTCTTGCTATGCCTATGGATACGTGGCTTAGGATCCAGGCAGGGTAGTAGTGACCTGTACATTGTTTAGGTACCAGAGGTTTGGGGATAGTTGTGGCGTGGTAAGTTGCTGTACCACTGTTGGTAATAACAACGTACTTGAGGTTAAACAGTGGCAGACAGGGGCAGCATGATAAGTACATGGATTTATTGTGTGTGAGGACCAGTGGGGCGGAACATGTCTCTGTAATTAGGTCGGGTCTGTCAGGAGTTCATTTTATATTATGTAGCAGAATGATATTAGCTAGTAGGCAAAGCCAAATAATGCTGCCCATATTTGTTTTCACAAAGTAGGGGTAAACCTTCTAAGAACTGCAACCAGAGTCTCTTATGCTATCAAATTTTTGTGCAAAAGGTGCTACTCGGAAGGCTCTTGACGTTTAGTATTTGAGGTATAATCTTTAGCAGTAACACGCTTAAAGCCACGTTTAGTTAATAGGATTTTTACTGGGCGGTGGGGAAGGATGGAGAGTATATTTTTTTTTTTTCTTTACTGCTAAAATGCGGGAAAGAAGGAGAGATGCCTATTCCATATGGGCCAGGCCAATAGAGGGCTGTAGGTGGAGCTAGTCCACTTTTTCAGTGTTTGACTTCTGCTCCCACAGTAAACATTGAGTGGATCACCACCCTTCTGCACTGTGAAAGCAGTATGTGCAGTTCCCCTGTTGTGTTTTTGTCCCGCCTCATTAACTAACAATTGGGACTTCGTGGAGGGCCAAGCAATAAGCCTCAGGACTCTCCAGAAAAACTGCTGTTCATGCCCTCATAAGGGCTGTACTTACTATGGATAACAATATTATTAGCAGGAGAAGCATACTAATGCCTTGAGCAAATCCACCAGACTTCCAGTGTCAGTCTAGAA
Source organism: Neoceratodus forsteri (assembly GCA_016271365.2). NCBI lineage: Eukaryota > Metazoa > Chordata > Ceratodontiformes > Ceratodontidae > Neoceratodus > Neoceratodus forsteri. The sequence continues at coordinate 975,425,674 of CM057450.1, read as the reverse complement.
CCCCTCAGGACAGTCCCCTGAAAGTCTTCTCCAGTACTTTTTAGTGCCCTACTCCAAAATGCAAGCTGGTTGGCTACCACCCTTCTAAATCTTGAACGATCTATACACAGCTCCCTCAATACTGTCCTAACAAATGTCAACTCCCCCCCCAACCTGAGGGTAATCCCCCTACACTGAATTCAAGTAACACTTTAAGTGTAGCCCTGCCACTGAATATTTGTCATCACTGGCTGCTCTCATTCACAGTCAAGTAGTGATCATGGTGCTGGCAGCCCTACATTTCAGATCTCACAATGATCTGCTAAACATCCCCCTTCCTGTCTTCCCCTAACCTGAATATAGCTGTACCCTGCAGGAATTGCCTCTTCAGTCCCTCTCTGGCATTCATTCTTCTCCTCTGCTCCCCATACCAAAAACTGCTGAGATCACTACCCTTCTGCATCATGAATGCAGTTAGTACAGTCGCCAGTGTCATTTTTACATATTAATAATAAGCATGATCTTTTGGTAAGCCAGGCTGATAGCAGCAGGGCACAAGGGGAAACACAGACCTTCCTACCCATGTAAGATTTAATCCACCTATAATTAGGCACTATTAAATGACATGCATAATGATGTGCACACCCATCATTTAATAGTGCCTAATCAAAGGTAGACTAGATCTTTTAAGGATAGGAAAGCCTATAATTCCTCTTGTCCCCTGCTGCTATCAGCTTGACTTACAGGAAATATTTGTTTATTTTTGATATATCAAAAAACCTGGGGACTGTACTACCTACATTCATGATGCACAAGAGTGATGAGCTCACCAGTTTTTGGTGTGAGGAGAAGTAGTGAGAATGAATACCAGAGGAGGACTGAGAAGGCCACTCCTGCAAGGTACTGCTATATTCAGGGAAGGGGGAAGACAGAAGGGGAGAAATATGAACAGATCACTGTGAGAAATAAGATGTGGGGCTGCCAGCACCATGATCACTACCTGACCCTGTTGTCCTGGTCAACATTCCCCTTCCCATAAAACCAGTTCATGCAATTGTCCAAGGCTGTGTGTGAGTATTAATTTGTGAATTGGCTGGCACTACACATTCCGTCACTTCACTAACAGTCTAGCATTGCTTGTAAAGCACTTTGGGATACAATGTGTATGAAAGCACTATATAAATACCGATTCATATTATTATTTCCCATGGATAAAGATGAGAAGACAAGACAATCATATTTTAAATTTCTGAAAAAGTATGAACTCTGGCATTGGACTACAGAAGAACGTTGTTACAAACAAGTGGTGGATCTATGATATGGTGAAGGGTGCGGCTGTAACCCCCCCCCATTGTAAAGTACTCGCTTGCTACTGCTGCATTTCACTATGTTGAAGAAGTCTGATTTATTGATTGTACAAATGTTTACATTCAAAAATATAGGTTACATTTGTAGTTTCAGTCAAAAACATACTAGAAAAGCATAATAGCAGAAAATATAAAGGTTTCATAAAAATGTTAAAAGATGCATAACAAGTATGCACACACTCCCAGCACCCCTTCCCCCCATTGTAGCATCCTGGATCCGCCATAACCACTAGACCATCAGGTTATTCAAGATGTGTACTGCACCGTGGTTTGCCAAAGAGAAAGTCGATTGGATTAAAACACAATTTCAGCATGGTAAAGTAAACAAAATGAACAGAACCATAGCCTAACATGTGTATTGATCTAAATAATGCACATGGTTTTGATCATTTTGGTAAAACAATTCTATAGAAAGGGAAAAAAGAACTAGTTAGCACTATAGAGAGCCATATAGCTCTCTGTTTTTGGCTCTGATGTTGTCATCACTTAACAAATTTGGCGACCATTTTAAGAAGCAGGTATGGCAGTTTTTTGAAATTGGAAGGCTGATTTTACATTTTTCAAATGCTTTGGAACCACATTTAGATAACTTACATAAATGTAGTTTTAGCATTAACGAATTCGGCAGCCTTTCCTTTAGTCCTGTTTGAGGTCAGATTTTTGAATAGTTTGTTGTCAAAATGTTATTTAGGTATCCTTTAAGAGATGTATTTTTTAACTCAGGTAAAAGTTTATTGGTTCACCTGGCAGACAAAGCCTGAGGTTTGGGCATAGCTGAAAAAAGCTGGTGTTAAGGTTATTCCCAGGTCTGGAGGCATACTGTACATCAAAAATGTCTACCCAGCCAAAGTGCTGCATCTCATCTTAAGAGTTGCCAAATGGATATTATTAGCAGCAATTGTGCTAGTAAACAAAGATCTAACCAGATAAATAGCCACCAGAATTAGCAGCAGAATAACTGGAGACAAATAAAATCTGAAAATTAACATGGTAAGGTGCAGAAAGCTGGTAAAATTTCACATAGCAGTGGGGTTACGTGATCACATTTTTCCACTAGACCCACTAAAAACTGGAACTGCAGCATTTAGACCAATTACTTATGCTGCATGAAGATTAAGACTGATGCAATTGAGCTTTCCCATTACCATGCAAAAAAGCTATAATGCATTCTTCCTCATTTCAGCCATTTTTAGTTAAATGCCACACCTCATGGACAATTTGTTTTACCCCCAGATTTTTGTTTTGTGCCAGCAAGATAAAGTACTGTACAGAGATTCATGCTGATTATTTGTGACATTTGCTCGAGCTTAGTTCTGCTTAAATCATGTGTTATAGTTTGAATGATTTCAGCTTCCAGCAGCATTCTGTTCCATACTGGAGAATAACTTGTTCCCCTTGCGGTGAGATGACTCAGAAGGTTTTGTACTACACAAGACAAGGAGCCAGACAGAGCGAGAGAGAGAGAGAGAGACAAAGACAGAGAGCTAGAGAAAGCCTCCAATTAATTTAAACACTCAGTGTGTCTCTGTTATCCAGAAACAATGTTGAAACTCACAAATGAACTTAAATGTGAGATGCCAAAGTGAAAATCTTTCAGAAATGTGCTTTAATATGAGATGCCAAAGTGAAAACCCTTCAGTTTCAGAGACTAATGGTTATAATGCTATTGGTCAGCTGTCCCTGTGAAGATGAAACACTGCAAGTTGGTTATAAATAGGCTGTGCAAACCTCTCAGGGTCTGCTTCACAAACTTTTCAGATAAGGCCTTGAAAAAGTGCAGCTTGTTTAGTTCAAGTTTAGTGGGTCAGTGGGGTGAGGTAATAGAGTAAGGGCAGACTCAGTTGAGTTTTGGTCTCATTTTGCCATCAGATTCTAGGGTACTATGTTTCTATTGGCCAATGTGAAATGTAAGCCCTATTCACCTATGGCTGCTTTTAGCCAAATAAGTAAACAAAGCACCTAACAATGGAATCCCCATCCCCTGACTCACTATAACCCTACCCTCCAATCTCTGTATCTTTAAAGATTTAGAAGACCTCATGGCCCCCTAAATCCAGTTGGCTCCTGTCACTGCCTGTTCTGATGGGGGGGGGGAGGTTACATGCCACAGATGGTACAGTGATGCCTGCTACTTCATGCCACTGTAGGGATCTCCTTGGTAACATTGGGAACCTTACAATGGCCCTTCAGTCTTAAGCTGACTTGCTGCCACCTGCTGTGGCTGGGGTTTAGGTCACACTGAAGGTGGGGGCCTTCAGATGGCCACACAATGTTAGTCTGTCATGCCACTGCCTGTCCTAGTGAGCCAGGTGGTTACCCTCCCAACACTGCTACAGCCATGACTTCTTTATTTAGAATGTCCTGTCTCTTCTTACTGTATGGCACTTTCACAGATACCATGCAAAATGCAGGAATTTAATGCCAACATTCTGCAGACAGGTGTGAAAGTACCATACACAGGAAGGACCAGGGTACACTAACTACTGAAGTTGATGCAACTGTTGCAACAACACAGGAAGTTGGGTCCTACCTTATCTTCCAGAACTGCTGATGACAGGTTGGGGTAACACTAGATGGCAATTGAAATGTTCTCCCATTGCTATCCACAACCTTTGCCTGGGCAGACTGTATGTCAAAAGACAGTGACAGTGACAGTGGCAACAGTAGAAGAATATCCATGGGCCACCAGACATGTACTCTCCAGTCAGGATAGGTAGTGTTGGTGAGGGAGCAGATAGGTTCAGAGGGCCTGGAGACCCACAGCTATTGAAAGGTGTGGTTACTGAGGGACGGTTCTATGCTTTTTGGGATTTGTACTATTTGGGGGCTGGGGACATATCAAACCAAATAAGTCAGATTTGGATTTGCAGCTCCAACCTTGTCTAACCTTAATTCATAGGGTCATTGGGCTGTTGAGTAGGTTAGGATGATTGAGAATGAGTAGTATGTGGTGCTTATGCTGCTGTGACCTTTAATTCATGCTCTCCCTCCCTCAGTCCTGCTACAGGGGCTACTGTCCTGTCAGGGTATCACAAGGATATGGTGCTCTGAAGGGTTACAACCCCTTGAGTGTCATATGACAGGGTCCCAGGACCAAAGGCACCCAGGGCAAAAGAAAGGCAAACACATTCTTCCCAAGGTTAGATGCAGCCAGACTGAGAACCAGACATGGGAAGTCACCAACCAAACACTACCTAATTTTTACAACCTTCTGAATGGAAGAGAGTAAAAACCTCCATATAAAGGAGGAAACCTCTGCAGATCCAAGGTCTTGGTTACCATCTCTCCAGGCTAGGGTTAGAATTAGTGATGGCTTGGCTATTGCAATTCAGAAAACCCAATTCAGAAGAAACATTTTAGAGGAAGGGGTCTCACTCTATCCCTCTAGTGGGAGTGCTGTGAGGGTGTTGCAAGCTGACCTCTGCAGCTAAAGGAGGTTCCTCATGAAGGAGACTCACATCTTAAGGCAAGAAAGAGGAGCACAATGACTGATGGAAGGCACTAACCTGGCCTCCAACCAGGGGGAGGCCTAGAAAGGAAGCAAAACTTTTGAGGGGCAAGGCATAAGAGTTGAGCTCTTGAGGGGCAGATATTTGAGTACGTACATACATACATAGATACATAGACAGTGTCGGCAGATAAGGGCCTATGGACCACCAAGTCTGCCCATTTGAGCTTGTAAGTTCAGTTTATGTTTTCCTAGAAGTCTGTTGCCCCTTACCCCTGACCTCCAGAATTCCTTTATGTCTATCCCATGCATTCTTAAATCCCGTGATTGTTTCAGCCCCCATCACTTCCTCTGGCAGGGTGTTCCACTTGTCCACCACCCGTTCTGTGAAGAAATTCTTCCTCACGTGTCCTTTGAATCATCCTCCCTCCAACTTCATCTCATGCCCTCTAGTCTTGGAACATCTTTTTTGCTTAAAAATAGTGTATTCCTGCACCCTGTTCCTCCCTGTAAGATACTTGTATGTCTCTATCATATCCCCTATCTCCCTCCTCTCCTCCAGGGAGTACATGTTCAGTTCCTTCAACCTGTCTTCATAGGACTTGTGATGCAATCCATGCACCATCTTTGTTGCCCTCCTCTGAACCTTCTCTACCCTGTCTATGTCCTTACGTAGGTATGGTCTCCAGAACTGTACACTGTACTTCAGGTGGGGCCTCACTTGTGTCTTGTATAGTGGAATTATGACCTCCCTTTCCTGCTGGTGATGCCCTGCCTATACATTCCAGCATCCTATTTGCTTTACTGCTGCCTTGTCACACTGTTTCCCTACCTTGAGGTCATCAGAGATGATAACCCCAAGATCCCTTTCCTGCTTGGTGCATGCTATATCCTCACCCCCCAACTGATATATTGTGCCAGGGTTTTTGTGTCCCATATGCATTATCTTGCACTTCTTTGCATTGAATTTCAACTGCCAAACCCCTGACCATTCTTCAAGTTTCTGCAGGTCCCTTCTCATTCTGTCTACACCCTCTGGTGTGTCTACTCTGTTACAGAGCTTTGTGTCATCAGCGAACAGTGAAATTCTAGGTCCTGCACAATGTCACTGATGAAGATGTTGAATAGGACTGGTCCCAGCTCTGATCCCTGTGGTACCCCACTGGTCACTCTTCTCTTTGTGGAGTGGCAACCTTTTGCCACCACCCTATGTGTCCTGCCACCCATCCAGTTACCTACCCACCACACTACTGTCCTGCCCATGCCCATATTCCCCAGTTTGTGTAATAGTCTTCTATGTGGCACAGTGTCAAAGGCCTTGCTGAAGTCCAGATAGGCCATGTCCACTGCCCTCCCCTGATCCACCTCCCTAGTCACCCAGTCAAAAATTCAGCGAGGTTGGTCTGACATGACCTCCCCTGGTAAAACCATGTTGCCTTGGGTCCTGTAGTCCATTGACAACCAGATGTTCCACCAATCTCTCCTTCAGTAGTACTTCCATGATCTTCCCCACTACCGAGGTGAGGCTGACTGGTCTGTAGTTCCCTGCTTCCTCTTTGTTCCACTTTTGTATAAAGGGACTACATCTGCTGTCCTCAGTCTTTGGGTACCTCCCTGTTTCCAGTGATCGGCTAAACAGGATAGCCAGAGGTTCAGCCACCACCTCTCTTAGTTCTTTAAGGACCCTGGGTTGCACCCCATTTGGCCCCATTGCTTTATCAACTCTTATTACTTCCAGTTCCTTCAGGACCCTTTCTTATGTAAAGGGACTTGTGTCCATTTCTGCACCATTCTCACCCCTTGTACTCCCTTCAGACCCATTACCCTCCTCTTCCTCAGTAAAGACTGAACAGAAATACCTGTTCAATATGTCAGCTTTACTGTTGTCATCCTCCATGTGGCCCCAATCCTCCCCCTTCAGTCTCACTATCCCTCCCTTTGTCTTTCTTTTTTCACTTATGTACCTGTAAAAGGTTTTGTCCCCTCTACCCACTGATTTTGCAATGTGTTCTTCTGTCTGAGCTTTGGCTTCCCTTACTGACCTCCTGCCTCCTTTTCTTCTCCTGGTACTTCTCCCTATCCCCTTCTGCCTGTGTCTTTTTGTATTGCCTGAATGCAATCTTTTGGCTTTCACTTTCTTTGCTACCTCTTTGGAAACCATAATGGTCTCCTCTTCCTTTTCCTCTTGCTAACCTGCTTAATGCATAATTCTGTTGTTCTTTTAATCCCCATTTTAAATACTGTCCACTGTTCCTCAATCCCTGATTCCTGTCCCATTCCCCTTATTGCCTCTTTCAAGTATCTCCCCATTTTCCCAAAGTCTGCCCCCCTAAAATCCAGGATACGTGTTTTTGTGTGGTTTGGTTCTGCTCCTTCCGTGATTTCAAACCACAATGACTGGTGGTCACTGTTCCTCAGGTGCTCCCCCACTGTTACCCCCATCACACTGTCCCTGTTTGTGAGCACAAGGTCCAGTATTGCCTTCTGCCGAGTTGGTTCCATGACCAGTTGCTTGAGGAAGGCACCCTGAAGAGAGTACAGGATAAATATGCTCCTAGTTGATGCTGCTGCTGGGATGCTTCAGTCCACGTCTGGAATATTGAAGTCTCCAACCAGTACTACCTCACCCTTGTCTGCCATCCTTTGGATGGCTAGCATCAGATCCCTATCTGTTTCTTCCTCCTGGGCTGGTGGTCTATAGACCACACCTGTGCGGATGGCTGTCCCAATTTTCCTTTCCAGCTTAACCCACAGTATCTGTCTCCCATTTTGCTCCTCCTGGATCTCTGTGGCCCTTATGTCATTTTCACATACAGTGCCACTCCTCCTCCTTCCTGCCTGCTCTGTCTCTTCTGATATATGTTGTAGCCAGGTATGGCCATCACCCAGTCGTGGTTATTATTACACCAGGTTTCAGTGATGGCCACAATGTCAGGTCGGCTGCACCATGACAGCCTCAGATCTTCCATCTTGTTGCTAAGGCTCCTGGCATTTGCACACATGGCTTTCCATGATTTGACATTCCTAGACTGTTTCACTGTTCTACTCAGCCCTTCCTTGGTTGTCCTTTATCCCTGGTTCTCCTTGCTGTCTGCCCTTCTGCTGAATTTTGCCCCTTTTCTTATCCACCTCCTGGGCACTAATCTCCATCTTTTGCACACTGCTTGCAGAGATAGTCACTCCTCTGGTTCACTGGTTCCACTGCTAGCTGTGGGGGAGGGTGAGTGCAGTACCCTCCTTGCTGGTCTGCCACCCCCCTTTGCTAGTTTAAATGCTTGTCAATGTAGCATTTAAACTTATCATTGAGTGCTTGGATTCCCCTCCAGGATGGATGCAGGCCGTCAGGCTTGAACAAACCTCCATCCCTCCAGGTGGGTCTCCAGTCACCAATGAATCCAAACCCTTCCTCACAGCACCAGTTCTTCAACCATGAGTTAAAGTTCCTGGTGCATGCACTCCTATGCTCTCCCTTGCCTCTCGCAGGTAGTACTTCTGAGAATGTGACAGAAGTAGCTACTTGCTTGAGACCCCTCCCCAATTTCCTAAACTCTTCCTGAACTTCCTTTGGCTCCCCATTTTCCAGGTCATTAGTACCTAGGTGGATAATGAAATCCAGCACATCCTCCTGTCTTGCCTTCCCAGTGATCCTCAGGATCTTCCTTCCATCCCTCCATGCCATGGCACCTGGTAGGTACCTCATCTCCCTTTCCTCCCCCTCCTGTGTTCCTAACTGGATCCCTCTTATGATGGAGTCCCCCACCTGGATTCACTTCCTCCTTCTCCTCTGGGGTCCACTGCTTTCCCCACTGAGGTCACCTCCTTAGCTAACCTCCACATCCTTTCCTTCCACTTCTCTGGGTACCTCTATTTGGATGTCCCCATTTGCCAATGTGGCATATGAGTTCTTGAGTGGAACAGGATCTGGGATGTGCCTCTGCCTGACCGCTCTAACCCTCCCTAAGCCCACTGTCATCCAAGTGCTCCTCGTTCTCGGCATCCTTTGAGGCAGTTGCATTGGACTTGGTGGTCTCTGGATAGGGGTGATGGTACTCCTGACCCAGTTTACTTCCACTCTGAGTCTGGCTACCTCATCCTGCAGTCCAGAGAGAGATGCATGCAGATAGGGCAGCACCTCAGTGTCCAGAAGGTCTGCCTGAATATGGCTGCCCCACAGCCACTGCATTGCACCACTCCAAACGGTAGAGTAGTTGTATCATCTTCAACCTTATAGGGAAGAGAAAGGGAATTAGTTGGAATTAGTTGGAGACCAGGTGATCCTTAAGTAGTTATAGGGAGGAATTGCTGTCGAAGGTGCTGCTGACATGGTCTGCACAGCTAAAGTAGCCTCCAAGGTCTTAGACACACCACCCTCCAGTAGCGGAAGTCTTAAAAGCTACATCAAGAGGTTCCACTGAGTAGATCTATATGGCTAAAATTTCCTTTGGAGCATAGGACATTTTCACTGGAAGGGCAGAAAGAAGAGAAGGACACTGATCAAGTCAATGGACCCACCCTTAAGATGCAGAGACCCACCCTCAAGATGTAGACTTTTTAGAAGTTGAGTTACACCATTGGTTTACAGGACAGTAGAGCCCTTGAAGCCATCCTATAGTTATGGCTGACAAGTGTCTAAGTGCAGGAGAGCAGTGGGAGGCCAATGGCAAAGCCTGATGGCCCTTGAGTGCAAGGTGCAAGGTGCAAAGGTAGAAATGAACAAAGGCAGACCTGAATGACTGACTGGAGGCAGGGAATGCTGAGTGAAACATGGACTGATAATTCATGCCTGAGACTGAATAGGAAGTCAGTGGTGGAGCCAAACAGCTGTGGAGTACATACGGTGAAGCTCACCAGGATGAAGCACAGCACTGCAGAATTCTGCAGTAGAGTTACTGCAGCAAATAATGCAATTTCAATGGTTGTTAATCCCTTTTGTCATGCAGTAAACCTGTGACACTGCGCTTCATTCTGGCAGGCTTCACTGTACATGTAGGAATGAACAAGCAAGACTGATGTCTGTCTGAGGAATGTTATGGATGAAAAACTAATGGCAGACACACACCAACCAATTTGAGGGAAAGGTGCTACTGAGGTAGGTTGACTGAGTACTGCTTTGGATGAAACACAGAAATTAGAATGTGGTACTTGGAATGCAAGGGCAGTAAGCTGCTGTAGTAGCTGAAAAAGCAAACAAATGATGACAGATGGTATAGGCTGGTTCTATAGGATCCCACAGACTGAATGACTGAACAGTTTAGCTGAGAGCTTTCAAGCACTAAGATCCAGCACCAGAAAAAGGCTGGGAGCTGTTCTGAATGGAAGGATCTAGAATCCTGCAATGACAACCTGAAATGATCCACTGGAAACTATCTTGCACCTTGCCAACCTAGAAGTTGTTTAGGTATTTAGGGTTATTTAAAGTTTCATGGAAAGGCACAATAAGCCATCCACAGCTCAGCTGTGATACCTGATAGTTCAGGATGACTCCTAGGATGGGGATTAGAAAAATGGTAGAGCCAGTTTGAGTCAGGCTTTAGGCTGAAGGAGGACAGAGTGGTCAAACAGCAACTACTGAGCAAGCCGCAGCACAAAACAGCAACTGAGGAGGACAGACGACAGCAGGGGAGCCTGCAGGCAACAAATACAGGATGCCCGAGGACTGTTGTGTGGTGGTCCAGGTAGGCAGGAGAAAGGTGGGCAAACAAGCCACCATGCAGCAGTAAAACAACAAAAATTCTGAGTATCCAGGAAATGCTTGGACATGCACAGTTTTAAAACAGCAGCACTAGATAAAAACAAATCTGATCTTTTGCATTTTTTGCCTGTGCTCTGTTGAGCACTTACCTGGTAATCTTTATTGTTTTCGTTGTACTATCACCTCATAATTTGCTCTGTTTTTCTTTGTTTTTGTTTACATTTCTCTCACCCGGCATGTTGAATTGGGATCCTCTGCTCCAACTGCACATGTGCATGACTCTCAGTACTACACAGAGACAGTGGAAACATGCATCACAGGGTCCCACAGAAGTAAACAAAAGGCATGGTGCAATGTGAGGGGGGATCTCGGCTGCAGATTAGGCATAAGCCATATTTACTGTGGATGCACAACAACAGAAATACATTTTAATATCTAAAATCTACCTGCCCAATTGAAGCTTGTAGCAAGAACATGTTTAAATGCTAAGTATTTAAATGTGAAAGTTGTTGCACTTCGAAGTGGGTAAACAAATCTCCAGTTTAATAAGCAACCAATATTTAACAAGCTGTTTCAGTTTCCTAATGGCCATCTGATAAGCAGCTTGGAGTTATGTCTCAAAGATTCTAAACAGAAAGAAAGGAGTATTTTATTTCAATTGGTATAGTAATTTGTAGATGTGGAAGGATACATTGAAAACTCCAAAATATCTGTTCCACGATACTCCATTTTTTCAGCTACAGACAGCAAGATGGCTGTAGACTCCTCCCACAAACATAACAAAGTATCACTTTTGTACCCAGCAGCTACTGTGGAAGGCAACAAAGACTGCAAGAACAAAACTATGACTGCAGTACTCTTATTGTCATGTCTAACCAAGAAAGGGAGGTATAAAAATATAAGTATGATTTTAAACATGTCACTGAAATGTACTCTTAACTTCTTTATTTTAGCAGTGAAAACTGAGGCCCTCCTCCAAATCAATGAGATTTGGCTGGTCTCTAGTAATGTCTGCTGCCTGAATATATCAGTAGCATGTTGCAGCTTACACGGTTATCTTTTACTTTTCTTAATATTAACTGATATGCCGTTTTTTACTGTCTAAGCTGTATCCATTTTTGGATGTGTGCCTGTCTGCATTATATGGGCTTGCTACAGTTCTTGTATTGTTTCACCAAAAGCTGTTTGCTTCTGCATAGTCTGGTGCACACCATTTGGGTTTGACTTCTCTCATGGACACTTCCTTTCTGTTTCATTGCATTTCAGTAGCACAGGAACTGTTTGTCTTGATCTGGCAGGTTCATACTGTCACAGCACTGCCATGGAGACAGTTTATATGGTGGGGATCCTTGGTCTTTTGTAAAAAAAGTTAAAATAACAATCAGGTGGTTTTTGGTGCAGTATCAGTCACTGCTAAGCAATTTAAATCAAAATGATAATGTCAGTCACTGCTAACAATTTAAATCACAAATTATAGTGATAAAGAAATAATGTGACCTACTGGGAATCAAACTCAGGCCCCTAGAATAAAGGCCCAGTGCTCTAACCACTAAGTTATAGGCTCACATGGTCAGAACTAGGGTTCACGGACACACTTCCTTTGCCATATATCGCATATCCTGCAGCTAGGAATAATCAAGATGACAACTGGATGTTTTTTAATAAAAAAGTTAGTGAGCATTCTACTATGGTTCTACTGTGATGAGCTCTTAGCTTTTATGAGAGCTGTCCTCTGAAAATGATGGCTCATTTGTATACCACTTACCGATAAAAGACAAACTCCATTTTATTTATGGTTACTGGAATCAAACATTCATGACTCTGAGCAGTAATTTACTAGAAGTTACAGTGCTAACTTTATTACCCCAAAATAATTAAAAAAAAACTCTTTTTTGAATATTCTATCCTTAAGTACTTCCAATTGCTAAAATTTACAACACAGAGACTTCCGGTGACGTCAGAGACCGACATGGTGGTCTGAGCTCCTTGCTCCGCTACCCACCAATCATTATTATTGCCAATCACCTGTATGTTGATGGCATCTCCAGCAAAACAACGCAGAAACAAGGCAGGGAAGCTCCACCTTACCTCTGCCCAGAAACTCAAGGCCTTATTACAAGATGAGGACTCCACAATTGTCGAGGAAGCGGGTACTGCTGGGGAGCTACAGCTGGCCGAGCATCAGGCCGAGTAGCATGAAAGTGAAGACGATCTGCTAGAGACCATTAAACAAACAGCCCAAATGGTTTCCAAAATCGACCGGACCTTGACTGAACTTTGTGCAGATCTCAGCAGAATAGACCACAAGATGGACCAAATCGAACTGGGCCTTACTGCAGTCTCAGAACAGTCAGACAGACAGGACAGGCTTCTGTTGTACCTTCTAGCGTGGGACCGCAAACTCACGCACAGGCTTGATGACCTCGAAGGTAGAAGCCGCCGACAAAACATCAGAATTCACGGTGTCCCCAAGGGTCTAGAGGAGGGCTCTACAAACACCATTGAATTCATACAACAGCTCCTCAAGAAAGCTATAGATTTGCCCGGAGACCCGGATCTAAGCCTCAACCGCACTCACAGATCTCTTGCGCCAAGGCCCAGCAACCCTGAAACTAGACCTAGGTCCTTTGTGGTCCGCTTTACTTTATATAACAGTAAGGAAGATGTGCTGCGATGAGCATGGCAACAGAGCCCATTGGAATTCGAGGGTCACAGAATAGCAGTCGATAATGACCACACTGCAGAGGTTCAAGAGGCCAGGAAGGCACTCTGGCTGATTGTTAAGCAGCTGAGAGCAAGAAAATATTAAGTCTCAAGTCCTGCACTCAGCTAGGCTAAAGGTCATCTCTGAAAAAGGTACCAGGATCTTTAAAGACCTTTTGTCGGCGGTCCCATACCTGGAGGAGCTGGGGATCACCACACCACCTCTGATTAAAGAGAAGCTGGAGTGAGATCTCTTGGCCTCGGCTTGGTCTGTGTCTCAGAAGGGCATAATCAGAGCGGGATCCTCGACGCGGCTTCCTCAGACTACTCTGCGAGCAGATATTGGGACTGTGCTTCGGAAACTAGGGGACCCTGCCTTGATTAACAGAAATGCTCCTCACTTGAAGTCGGCGGTGAAGAACAGCGAGGTGGAGACTCCGGCCATGGATAGATCCACGGACACATGAAGCACCCTTTTGTAGATGTTGGTGGTGTGGATTGAGGGTTCCGGTTAGAAATACCCTCCTGAATTAGTTGCAGTCAATCCCCAACACGCGGTTCTTGGCTCCCCCTATGATTGTTGGGGCGTGCTGGAATCACAGTAAGTACTTTAAACATTCATCCACAATATAACTGTACTTTAAAGGGACTGTCCCCCCCCCAGCTCTGGTATTTGTCAATTTCTTAGTAATGGTTCTGGCCCTGGTGTTCTTTTTACCCCCGGCTCTCCTTTATCAAAGTCTGATAAGATCAGGTGAAACCATACTTATTTTAGAACTGTTTGATTCTCTGATTTTCTCTCCTGGCCGTGGATACGATGGTGGCTCCTACACGTAGGGGAGTTCAGGGATAGGGGGATCGGGGGTAGGGCTGGAGGGGCAATAACATGAACAAGCCGGGGCATGCCTCATTGAGGTGTTAAACATAATCCTTATTGGGGGACCCTGAAACTGGGGCTCGAGAATAATGGAGGTGGTAGTTCTTGGGTGTCCCCCCTTCGGAGGGGGGGACCCTCACCCCACGGACTCTCGTCCCCCCAAGTCTTCGTCCTTGGCTAAGGCCCTGTTCCCTTCTAAACTCTGCTGCTCGCATAGCTGTGAGGCTCCTCCAGCTGTTTGGCACTCAAGGAGCCCGAGCACGTTGGTGGATGGGGGGCTGGAGGGCGGGGCAGATGACTGACAGTTTCCTCGGGGGGACGATGCTGGGAGATGTTTTCCCTCCTTGAGTTATTGATGGGAGGGGGTGGGATCTTCACGACCATTGCTCCCCCTCCTCTCCCCCCCTTGGTGGGGTGTCTGTCCTAATGAGAGGGGGTCTTCTCACCTGGCTCCACCCCCTCCGAATACATACCATAGGTTTGGTTTCTGGGGCTGGAGGCGACGATGGGGGGTTGGGTGGATGTCTCAGGGGAAAGATACGGGGATTGCCAAATGCAAGTTGTCTAAAGCACTGACACTGGACAGGCTACCAGGAGTCATAGTGCTCCTTTAGTTTCCTTTGTTGTTATTGAAGGGTGGGGAGCAGGAGGCCATCAGAATTTGGGTACTCATGCGGTTCCATACTGACAACTGGAAGGGGGGGCATTTACCCTGGATTCTCCGGGGCCCTGCAGGGACCACACATTGCACTTTTATGTGCCCTGCTTTGCTCTGTTTACACAGACACCCTTCTGCTGATGAATATCACTCAGCATTCTCTTGGAAGTCTAATCATAGATTATGGTGCAACCCAGCCGAGAGGAGTTCCGGCAGAGGTTGACCAACAATTAATTCTGCTCAAGGCCCGAGACTGGAAGAGGCCGGAGCAACCGTTTACCTGTTTAATAGTTCAAAAAAATGTTTCCTTTTGTTTAGATAATGTTTGCCTTAAAAAGTTTGATGCTTTGCAGATCTGTCACTGGTTCAAATGCTTATTGCCCAGAGTGCACTTGTTTCAGGGATTGTTGATTAATCTAAGTTTTTTGGATTATGGCTAACCATTCTACGAAATTTATGTCTCTCAGTGTGAACGGGTCATCCAGCCCAATCAAGAGGAAAAGGATCCAACAGTTTATTGCATCCCAGGGTTGTGGAGGAGTCTTCCTACAGGAGACCCACCTCTCTTCCCCAGAGGCCCAAAAACTTAAATCAAAATCCTTTCCCCTGGTATACAGATCCTCTCTCCCTGCAGGTAGAAAAAGAGGGATGGTGATTCTCCTTTCGACATCTCTCCACTTTCAACAGCAGGAGGTGATAGAGGACCCGGAAGCTAGGTACCTGATAGTAACTGGATTTATACAAGACATCCAGGTAACTTTGGCCAACATTTATATTCCACCTGGATCACCGCTTAGAGTCTATTCAAATATCCTCTACTTGGTGGCAGAAAAGGCCAAAGGCATCTTAATAATAGGTGGGGACTGGAACATAATCCTGAATAGGGCCCTTGACTCAAGATTCCAAAGCTGGACACAACAAAGGCACGCTCAGTTAAAACACAGTTAGAACAACTAGGTCTGATTGACATCTGGAGGGAGAGGTATCCCAGGGCTAGGGAGTACACTTGCTTCTCGCCCAGGTTTAAGGTTTTCTACTGCTTGGATATGTTTTTTACGTTTTCAAGTGAACTAGGGAGATTCCCTTCTATATGGGTGGGCACAACTATCCTGTCGGACCAGAGCCCAGTCTATCTTGAGGTGGAGCTGGGACTGCCCAAACGTACCGCACACTGGAGGTTAAACACCTCTCTTTTGCAGGACAGAGGGGTCCTGGAGGACCTTAGGGAATGCCTGAAAACAACACTGGAAGACAATAATAGACCATAGACTACCCTCCAGATTCTTTGGGATACAATTAAATCCTCATTAAGAGGTAAACTCATAGCAATAGCATCCTGCAAAAAAAGGAGATGAGACAAAAACAACAAGATTTAATGTCTCAGATTAAAGAATTAGAAGATGCTCAAAAACGTAGGTGGGATGACTCTCGGAACAAGGGAACTTTTAACCTGTAGGAACCTACTTCAAAATATCCAAAGGGTGGAGGTAGAAAGAGCTTTGTTTTATTTGAAACAAAATTATTATGAGGGAGGCCCCCGTGGCACCAAACTATTGGCCCACAGACTCCGCCAATCCAGGGCTAAAGCAACAATAACAAAGATAATGTCCCCTCATTCCGGTCACCTCATCAGACAGTCTACGCAGATAGCAGAGGCATTTGTGGACTATTACTCGAAACTGTATAGCTCAGAAAAGATAACCTCTAAGCAGGAGAAAAGAAATTACCTGGGCACTATCCCAGTCCCCCTGCTCTCGTCGGACACTGCTAGCTGTCTGACTAGGCCTATCACCCAAGAAGAAGTGAGTTTCACAATTAAAAGACTTAAACTGGCCAAATGCCCGGGTCCAGATGGATTTGGTGCAGAATTTTACAAAACTCTGGCCCCTGAAACTATTCCCTTACTCCTTAGGGTCTTTTCAAGTGTCTGGACAGGGGGAGGTCCTCCCCCCCCTTCCTGGCAATACGCGACTATCACCATACTACACAAAGAAGGTAAAGACCCCTCAAAATGTGAATCTTATCGCCCCATATCCCTGCATAATCAGGACTATAAGATTTTTACTTCCATAATAGCCGCAAGGCTAAATCCCATACTGCCGGAGCTAATTTACCCGGACCAATCCGGCTTTGTTATGGGTTGTCAAGCCCCTGATGGAGTATGCTCTGCCCTAAATATGATAGATAAGATCCAACGTTCCCAGACCTCTGCCTGCTTATTAAGTCTAGATGCCGAAAAGGCCTTTGACAGGGTCTCCTGGGACTTTCTTTTCTTGGTGCTTGAGCATAGGGGCTTCCCTGAACTCTTCATAAATACCATAAGAGCCTTATACACAGGCCCACGGGCGTACATCAGGGTAAACAGAGGACTGTCTACTAGATTTCATTTGGGAAGGGGTACTCGACAGGGATGCCACCTCTCTCCCTTGCTCTTCGCCTTATACATCGAGCCTCTGGCGAAGGCCGTGAGGTCGGCAAAGGATGTAACAGGGATTTAGGTGGGTGGCACCCAGAAAAAAATTCTGCTGTATGCAGATGATGTTCTGCTGAGCCTCTCCCAACCACACAAATCTATAATGCAGGTTTGGCTCATCCTGGAAGAATTTGGGAGACCCCCAGGCTACTCTTTAAATAAGACTAAAATTGAAGCTCTTAGTTTCTTCTTTAACCCTTCTGAGTACATTCGTCGTCTCTACCTTTAAACTGGTCTGTTGATGGGATGAGATATTTGGGGGTTCGTATAACTAAACAGACTTCTAAATTATTTAAAGCAAACTACGCCCCTTTAGTGGCTTCCCTTAGGAAAGACATGGAAAGATGGACCCTAGCCAACATGCCCATGCATTCTAGAATTCAAGCCATAACAATGAATGTATTACCTAAATTCCTATACCTGTTCCAATGTATTCCACTACATATACATAAATCACATTTCCAGCTTTGGCATAAGCTGATCTCCAAATTTATATGGGCTAACAAGAGACCCAGAATAAACCTTAGGATATTACAGATGCATCGGGTCGATGGGGGCAGATCCCTCCCAGACCTGGAGGATTATTTCCTGGTGGTACAACTGAAAAAAACACATTGCATTGGAGTGGTCCTGGCTCCGCCTCTGGCTGGAGGGGAATGGAGAGGGCAGAGGAGGAGGGGGGGCGACAGACAGCCTCTTGCTGATCGAGTGGTTATTCCACTCTTGACCCGTATGCATCCCATGCCCAGACTCAGTGCAGCGGGGGAGACCCTCCGCGCTGTCCATAGATTATGGAAAAAATATAACCTGTTGCCTTTGTTGTGGCCCGTAAAGAGACTAGCCTGGGCTGAGGATTTTCTCCCCAACCGTTTAGATCACACATATAAACAATGGGGTAGGCTAGGTTTAGAATACCTTAGGCAATTCACTCGGGGGGGACGGTTCAGGATTTGACTCACTCAAAAACAAATTTAACCTTAAGAATTCGGACCACTTCAGATTCCTGCAGGTCAGAACATACATAACATCACTTCAGACGAGGGGGGGACCATGACAAGGCTGTATCCCTGCTGGCAGTCTTTCACAACAGATAAAATCTTCTGCAGTCCAAAGGGGCCTTATCTCCCTCTTGTATAAAGCTCTTAGATCAATGAGGAAAGACCTCCTTTCAAAGACTAAGGATAAGTGGCAGAAGGAGATGAGTCCTGGCCTCACCCCTCCCAACTGGAAATCTGTTTTCGAAACTGTGAGGAGGTCGACCAAATCCCCACTCTGGCAAGAATTTACCTGGAAGGTGAGAGTTCACTTTTTTTTCTCGCCTGTATCATTAAAAAAGAAAAACTCAAATCTGTCAGCCATTTGCTGGAGGGGATGTGGGGAGGGGGAGGTGGAATACCTCCATATCTTCTGGAAGTGCCCAAAGCTGCTTGGGTTCTGGTCAGATATCAGAAATGCTAAAAAAAAAACATTTTTTCTCTAACTCATACTATGGGATGGGAGGAACTGATCCTGAGGATTCAACCATTGGATATTAGAGGATCCGATGCACTGTACCCATGGGCAATCTTAATTACAGCTGCCCATAAGGCCATAACTAGGATGTGGCTCAGTCACTTAACACCCAAAAAACAGGACTGGATCTCAATAGTAAAAAGCATTGCTGATTTGGAGGAACTTACTTTCAAAATAAACAACAAGACCACTTCCTATATCCATAGATGGGCAAGATGGGAGATGTGGCTACAAGCGGAGGGCCCATTCGACTCCGGTTAGGGGACCTGGGTACTAGCTCTGGTTTCAGCTGAGGACGACTCGGCATAAGCATCTGTTAATTACTGAGCAATAGATTAGAATCTCATGTTTTTAAAAAGAGAAGAGTCCAACCAGAGTGGCAGATAAGCAGCAAATGTTATAGATTCTGTTTTATTTAGTATTTACAAACATCTGGAAATATCTCCTTCGTTGGTAATGCAAGACACTACACAATCTGTATATCTATGTTTTTTATGCTTATGTAATGAAGTCTCTCTATGGCATAACTGAATATGCGCCAAAGCCTAATAAAAATTAAAGTTAAAAAAAAAAAAATTACAACACAGTATTGCTCTTATCCCACTTTAGTCTTATGGAGGAGTCTGCTTTTGAGTGTGAAACATAATTAAAATAGCATATTTGTATTTGGAGTTATTTTTAAGTGCTGTGGTAATCTCTCGTATGCGTCCATGTTATCTGTAGCTCTTGCTTTCTCTCATATAGAGAAAAAGATACACAAACTGCATTTCTGCTGCCTGTTTGGAAGTTGAGCTCTGATTAATGGGCAGTGGGCACCAGTGTACCTCTTCACATCCTTCATTGAGCCCCCCCCAAAAGTTAATTCTCCCATCCCTCTTCAAACTATTTCTGGTCCCCACTCTTGGGGTTGGACTGAAAATGCAACATTATTCAGACACTAAAGTTCTAATGAAGGCCAGCCCAGTGGCGTGGATGGCTGAGGCACTGCATGTCTCAACACCCACCACAACGGCAGCAGACTTGAGTCATTTGGAGTCAGCTGTGGAGGGACAGGACCAAGCATCCAGAGGGCTGCTGTCCTATCCTGGGAAAGGTGTATTATTGTTCCCACTGAATGACTGCCACCAGCTGGAGCCGGGTGGTAGTGCAGGTCTGGTATGCCAAAAACAGGGAGGGTGCCATGGGACTCTGCACCATGTGCACATTGAGATGCATGTCTCAGCAATGGGGAAAGGAAGGGAGAAAAATGGAAACAAGAATGCTAGCAGGCTTCTCAAAGCCCTGCCCGTGCTCTTGACTCTTGGCTCCACCCCTAGAAATCTAGATTATTAACCTGGGGAGGGATGGCCCTCCCTTCCCTGGCCCCACCATGGAGGGAGGGAGAATGCCTGGGGTTGGAGCCGGGGTTGAGTAGAGATGTGCTCATGGGATGAAATGAGCCCTCTCAAGCGACAGAGCCAAAGCTGTGTGTGCTAGCTGCCCAAAGGGAAAAAAACAATATGGAAAACAAAAAAAGTTCTTATGAAGTATTCCTGTTAAGGTGCATTTTATGTCATGCTCCATAATTTCAAAGTTTCTGTCTCTCCATTAGTTGTTTTTTTTTTGGATTTGTGTCCCTGGTTCAGGTTAACTGTCCCTGAGTTTTCTGCCAGTGTTAAGAGGTTAGGATACCTGTTGTTTCTGATATGAGCTGATGGAATAACTGTGTACTTCAGCTGGGGGGGGGTCCCACTGTTTATATCAAGCTAGAGAGTGGCAGTTAGGGTTCATGGTTGGGGTACAGAGCTATAAACCTGTGGACCCCAGGATGGAATCCCAGAATTTCCACTCACAGTAGGATAGTAATTTAAGGACAGAAGGGACTCTAGGTCAGTTAAGTTTGCCCCCCCCCCCCAACTCACAATTTGTGTAATTAGAAATTGGTGACTGGGAAAGGTTACACTGAGCCAGAGCTCATTTTCTGATGTGACTTGGAAGGGGAAGGGGATAGAGAAGGGAGGATATAGGCAGACAAATTAAATACGCAGTGATAGAAGTTAGAAGAAATTGCATTATAAAGTACAAAAAAAAATAATAATATAAGAAACATTCACAAAGCATGGTAAAAAGCTAAAGTATATAGTATATGCAAAAGCCTTACAGAAGGCACAAAAAACATCCAGCCTGAGTCATGGGCAGCAGGTGGAAATAGAGTGGCCCATGTGAGAAAAGCAGTGCTACAAGCTACTGAATGAGTGGAAGAAGATCAGGCCACATACCATTTTACAACTTGCTCACATTACAGCTCTAAAATAAAGACTAAGAGAACCCTTTTCAATGGAGATAAAAGTAAGAAAATAGTTCATTCAGAGAGAAATTGTAACTTCTTAGATTTACTGTTGTGGGCCAGTCACACTGGACTCTGTTTATTGTTACTTGCCACAAAACCAGTCGCACACTTCATCAGAAATATGATTTGAACTTTGTGAATAAAAGAGATGCACAGCGTTTTAGTTCTTGGAATTTGCTTTTGGTTTGGGAGGTGTGTGATGTTCTCCTATCATGCTCTTTTTGAACACCTGTGAGTAACCTAGGTGGAAGCACTTTACTTTAATGGAGCCAACCTAGGCAATGCATTCCATGTAAGAGTTGCTACCGCTGGCATTTCATATTTAGAACCAAATTGTGGGGTTCTACTTTGGCATCTGGTGGTTTGGCCTGTTCACATGGCAGACGTAAAATGAAGACTAAGAGAACACTTTTTCCATGGAGATAAACGTAAGAAAATAGTCAACTAAGGCAGCAAGACATTTAATTTCTCAGATGTATCATGGGGATGGGTTCCACTGGACTCTGTTTGTTTGTTTGTTGCTACTTGTCACAAAACCAAAAGCTTCCCCTCATCAGAGACCTCCAAGTGAGTCTAGAGGGCAGACAGAAACCAGAGCTCTCCCCGACTCACTAGCAGCTAACCTCAGACCTGCAGCTTTCCCAGCATTGTGGTGCCATTTTTGATGTTCGCTCCAGACTGCCGCACCAAACCGCGTGGTCCTAGAAGGGTCAGCGGACATACTAACATACTAAAATGCCAGCAGAATAGGCCTGACAGTCTTTCGTGTCTGCTCGTTTGGTCAGCCCCCACCCTGGGTGCTGACCTTGCTGCCCCCCTCGCCTTCTCTGGCTTCTCCCATCCCAGTTCCAGATATTCTTGCTGCACCCCCTCTTGAACCCCTCCACCATCTCTGCTTCCACCAGCCCCCTAGGCAGTGCATTCCATGGCTTCACCACCCTCTCAGTGAAGTAGCACCTCCTTCTTTCTCCCCTGAATCTTCCCCCCTCCAGCTTCCACCCATGCCCTCTAGTTGCCCCCTCCTCCTTCCTTCGAAGCACCCTGACTGTTCCTCCCCTATTTACCCTCTTCATGTACCTGAAGACCTCTATCATGTCCCCCCGGTCCCTTCTCTCTTCCAATGTGTACATATTTAGCTCTTCAAGCCTTTCCTCATAGGCCCTGTCCCCCAAGCCCCAAATCATTTTGGTCGCCCTCCTCTGGACTCTCTCCAGGAGGGTAATGTCCCTCTTTAAGTGTGGCCTCCAAAACTGCACGCAGTACTCAAGGTGTGGTCTCACCAAGCAGTTATACAGAGGGAGTATCACTTCCCTCCTTCTGGAGGTGATCCCCCTAGCGATGCATCCCAGCATCCTGTTGGCCTTAGCTGCTGCCCTCCTACAAGTCTCCGAGTTGTTCATCTTGACATCCACCACCACCCCCAGGTCCCTCTCAGCCATCGAGACTTGTAGCATTTCCCTCCCCAGGGTGTACATTTGGCCCGGGTTTCTGGCCCCCAGGTGGAGTACCTTGCATTTCACTGCATTGAACCTCAGCTTCCACTTTCTAGACCATCTTTCCAGAGCCTCCAGGTCCCCCTGTAGGGCCACCCTCTCCTCCTCCCCATCCACCACCACCGCCCCCAGTTCTGAGTCATCCGCAAAGAGACTCACCTCACTTCTGATTCCTGTCGTTATGTCAGAGACGTAGGCGTTGAACAGGAGGGGCCCAAGGACTGATCCCTGTGGGACCCCACTAATGACCCTCCTTGGGGATGAGACTATCCAGCCAACTACGACCCTCTGGGTCCGGTCCTGGAGCCAATTGCCTATACATCTGATCATCTGGTTCCCCACCCCCATTTCTCCCAGCTTATTCAACAGGCCCACATGAGGAACAGAGTCAAATGCCTTGCTGAAGTCGAGAAAGAAGACATCCACTGGTCTACCCAGGTCCAAGGCACTCGTCACCCAGTCATAGAACTCCACAAGGTTTGTCTGACATGATTTCCCCGGGATGAATCCATGCTGTCTATTGTTCAGGCACCCTGACTTTTCCAGGTCCCCCCAACCTCTCCTTGACAATGCCCTCCATCACCTTGCCCACCACCGATGTCAGGCTGACAGGCCTGTAGTTTTCTGCCACCCCTTGATCCTCCCTTGTGGATAGGCACTATGCGCCACCTTCCAGTCCTGGGGCACCCACCCTGTCCTCAGAGATGGTGAAAAGCTCCGCCAGGGTTTCACCAGGACATCCATAAGCTCCTTCAGCACTCTGGGATGTAATTTATCTGGCCCTGGTGCTTTCTCCGTCTTAAGGGAGCTGAGGGCTTCCCTCACTCTCTCTGCTGTGATTTCCACTTCTGGTACCTCTTCTCCCTGCTTAGCCTCCCCTCCTACCAGTGATGCCTCCCCCTCTCCTCAGACCCGCCGATCGGTAAGGGTCCCCCCCTCCTCAGTATCTCTGTCTCCTCCCATGTATGATGCAGCACCCCCATTTTCCTTGGTGAAAACTGAGGTGAAGTACTCATTTAGCATCTCAGCCTGCTCCCCCAGGTCTTGTACCCATCTCTCCTCTGATTTAATCCTGGTAATCTGCCCCTTCACCCTTCGTTTTTTCCCCAATATATCTAAAGAACCCCTTGTTCCCTCTCCTAATTTCCCTGGCCAGGTTCTGCTCCTTCCTTGCCTTAGCCGCCCTCACCAGCCTAGTGGCCCTTCTAGCCATCAGCTCATACTCCCCTCGATCCCTTTCACTCCTTGAGCACTTGAATTGCCTATAGGCTGCCTTCTTTCCCCGCACCACCTCCTGGACCTCCCTGGTCCACCAGCAGGGTTTTCAGGCCCTACCGCATTTTCGTCTTACTCTTGCACAGGTGCTGGTAGCATCCTGCACCCCTCTCCTGATGATTTCCCACCTACTATCAGCATCCATGTCTGACCCAATCACACCCAAATGCTCCTTAAGGATCCTTCCTATTTCCTTAAAATCCATCCCCCTGAAGTCAGTTACCTCCGTCTTTGTGCAGCCTTCTAGCCCTCCTAGGTCCAGGCAGAACCAGACCATGGCATGGTCACTCTCCGCCAATGGGTCCCTTACCTCCAGGACCCCAATCTGGTCACTGTCTGCCAGGACCACATCCAGTACCCACGACTCCCTGGTCAGTTTCCCCACCTGCTGAGTTAGGAGCGTCTTGAAGACATCCAACAACCTCTGTTCCTGGTCACAGAGGATGTCATAGTCTCCCAGTCTGTTCCTGGCATGTTTAAGTCCCCAACACCACCACTGCTCCTCTGCCCAGTCTGCAGTGTCTCCCAACATCTGCCACAGACTCTCCTCCAGCTCCTCCGCCAGGGCAGGAGGTCCTACACCACTCCTATTTTTCTCTCTTGCCCCCCCTTGTTATCAAGGTGACCCAAATCGCCTCCACGGTTCCCTCCGCCTCCTCTACTTCCCCTATGCCAATGCAGTTTTTGACTATCATTGCTACCCCTCCTCCCCTTCCCTTCCCCCGTCCTTCCTGAACATAGTGTAACCCTCCAGGTTCAGGTCCCAGTCGTGTCCTGCAGTGGCCCAGGTCTCAGTGACCACTGCCCATCCACTGCTCCCTCAGTTAGCATCGCCTGGAGCTCAGGCATTTTATTGCCCAAGCTCCTGGCATTTAGCAGGCCTACCTTCCACCCTTTCCCTATACTTCCATTTCCCCTGCTCGTGTTCTTATGGTGATTCTGTTTTCTCCTGGTCTGCACTTTACCAGTCGGCCTTTTCCCGCAATCCTCCAGCTCCCAAGGGGGTGGAGACAGAGTCCCTCCTTTATCGGCACCCCCTTGACAGCCTTTTCTCCCATCCCTCCCCTTCACAAGTTTAAACCCCACTTTTCACCAATGAACCCCTCTATTTTCAACTTAAGGATTCCCTTCCCCTCCAAATTGAGATGGAGTCTATCTCTAGCATACAGCTCCTTATCCTCCCAGGTCTCCCCCCAATCCCCATCAACCCATACCCTCTGGCCTCATACCACTCCCTGAGCCACTGGTTTATCTCTAATCTTTCTTTGTGTTCCCACTAGCCCTTGGCACCGGCAGGATTTCTGAGAAGGAAACTGTGCATCCTATGTCATGACAGACCCTGGCAAGCTCCCTGAATCTTGCCTGTATCTCTAGCTCGCTATTTCCCTCAATGTCATTTGTACCCAGGTGAACCAGTATGTCCGGGGAACCCCCACAATCCTTTGCCAGCTGATATACCTCATGCTTAGCCCTGTGCACCGTTAGTCCAGGGAAGCATTTTGTTCTAACTGGCCAGGCTTCTCCCTCCCTATCCCATTTGATACCCTGATCATAAATCCCCAACAGGAGCACTCTGACCGCTCCTTTTCCTCCATTCCCTCCTTCCATGTCCCTCATCCTTTCTACCGGCCCTCCACCCAGCTGGCTCCTTGTTCCTCCCCTATCTGGGTGCCACATGCCACCCCTCCTTATTTACCCTGGCCGCCCTCCTCCAATCCTATGCCTCTCCTCCTCCTGAGTATCCTTCTGTACCTTGCTAACTCCCCCCTCACTGCTCGCGACTGGTCCTTCTCTCCCATCTGCTAAACTAGCCTGGCTCATCCTCCCTTCCTTCCTGTCTCCATTTAGTCCCTCCTTGCTTGTTGTGCTCTCCTGGCCTAAACCCTCAGCTCCCTTTACTGAATCCTCCTTGCACTTCTGGTCCTTCTCCTTTACCTTTCCTCCCAACTGGTCCTTTTCCTTGCGCTTCCCTCCCTCTTCCCCCTGCCCCTTCTGCTCTGATTCACTGTTCCCCCCATTTTCCTGCATTCCAGGTTCCCCCTTGTTCTTCCTGCTATCTGGCCCCTGCCTCCTGCCCCCCACTCCCTTTCCGCCTCTAACCACCCCTGTTGTGGCTACATCACCCCTCATCCTCGAGCAGCAGAAGAGAATTGGCGCTTATTGAGTGTGAAGGTCTGATCCACCTTCCGCCTTGCTTCCTTCTGTCCAGCCCTGGCCATCTGCCTAATTCCCTGAGAATGTTGTCCCTCTGTCCCTTCTTTGTGAGGGTCCCCAGTTACCTGCCTGCTTCCTTGGTAGTGTCCTTTTGGACCCCCTCTGCCAGGGTCCCTATGTGACCCCTGAGTATTCTCCTGCACTCCTTTCCCTATGCCTCCGCCCCCAGTGCTTGGTGCAACCTCATGGGAGATCCCCTGCCCCCTTTCCCAACCATACCTCCCCCTTCCCCTAGTTGTCTCCTAATCTGCGCAACCTCCTCCCTAAGCTGTGCCAGCTGGTAGCACACTGGGCAACCACCAAACTTCCAAGCCCAGTCCAGTATCATGGCTGCTCCACACCCTGTGCACCCCACCAGCCTCCCAAAGATGCCGGCCCTAATGATGTGTGGTTCCATCCCCTTCCAAGTAGGTTTCCTTGGGTGAGCCACCAGGTTCCCCCCAGTCCAGGATACACCCCTACTGCCTAATCAGGTCACCCACTAATCTTAGATACAGTCCCACAATACACTGGTAACCCTGTTACTAGGTGCAGTACAACACAGTAAACTTATAAGGGAAATTAACAACTCCCTAAGCTGCTCTCTCCCAGCCTCTGAATCCAAACCCCAGTGGCTAGAACTACATGAGCTGCACCTGCAGCCTTTTTATCCAATTGCAGGGCAGGTGTTCCCCTATAAATTAGCAAAACTCTGGGGAGGAAGGGGTGGACTGACTGAATTTATACTGATGTTTTTCCTTGTTGCATGTGCCTTTTAATTGTGTCAACGGTTGTTACTTTAAGGCTGATAATAGTGTTTATAGTGAAATGTGCATTATCTGTGTTGTACCTTAGTCTAGGCAACCCTTTCAGTTACATCTGGTGCTGACAATTAATGCCTGAACACATTCCTTTAGATTTACTACCTAGAGCACATGATAGCTTGCTCTGAAGTAGCATCTAAACCACAAAAGGCAGATCGCTTGTTGGGACTTACTCAGTGCTTTCAAGTGCATGAGAAGTAGCAGCCTTTTAAAGTGTAAGAACTGGAATTGGCGTTTGTCAACTAAATTCAGCCATTTGTTTAGCACAGGAGCAGTAGTACGCATCTCACTCTCTCAGGAATAGTGCCTACTTGCATGTTTACTGGCCCTCAGTTACCGGCTCTCCTACAGTGCTTTTTCAGGAAACAGCACAGTGCTCTCCAAACTGTACAAGCACAGAAACTTGGTTTGTCTGCTACCCAGCCACTGTTCCACGCTGCCTGGATTAAAGCACAGGGATTCATTTCTACTCCTTCCCCCCGGATCCAATTACCTCTGCTAAGCCCCTGCCTCCTAACCATAGCTTCTTTTTCCCCAGATTCAGCCTCCAGTACAGTGCTGGAAGACCTCCAAGTGGGTCGAGAGGGAAGATGGAAACCAGAGCTCTCCTCCACCCACTAGCAGCTAATCATGGACCTCCAGCATTCACCCAGGTACAACTCTCACCTTCCCTGGGGTTGCAGCATCACTTACCATTTGCCAGCCACCCTAAGCTCTCCAAAGCACTTGAAGGGGTGGTCTCAGAACAACTAACTGAGTACCTAGAAAATCATAGCCTTCTCTGCTTGCAACAACACAGATTCCAACAAAACCACTCCACTGTCACCTCACTAGTAGAGTACACCATTCAGCTTTATGGGGCCCTGGATAAAGGGGTGGTGGTGGGGTCTATTTTCATAGACCTCACCAAGGCCTTTGACACAGTCAATCATCAACTGCTATTGAAATGTCTCCTCTCTAACAGGATTGTCAATGGAATCTGTGGCCTGGTTCCATAGCTACCTAACCCATAGATCTCAATGGGTCAGGATTGGCAATATAATCTCGGAGCCCAGGGAAGTAAACCTAGGGGTCCCACAAGGTTCTATCCTCGGTCCTCTCTTATTCAGCCTCTTCATAAATGACATGCCTTCTACCTGTCCTGCACACTACATACTCTGTGCAGATGATGCCGTTATCTCCATCCCCCGGGGAAAGACCTGGGATCAATTAGCTCTGAACTTCAGCACAATTTCCGTGCATTGGAATACTGGGTCACCTGAAATAAACTGCTACTCAACTACAAAAAGACAAAGAGCATGCTCTTCAGCACCCCACACAGCAAGATTCGAGGGTCCTCACTGCATATACTTAGTAGCGAAGGAGAAGTACTAGACCAAGTCAATACATTCAAGTACTTAGGGAGTCACCTTGATGACACCCTCACCTTCACTGCCCATGCTTAGCAACTGGTGAAGTCCACCAACATGAAGCTTGGCATCCTGTACAGACATTGCACCTCGATGACATTGGCTGCCCTGAAACTTGTTATGTGCAGTTCAGTTCTCCTCATCAGTGGATTATGGTCTTGTCACATATGGGGCAGGCATAGACACAGCGCTTAAAAGGGTCAAAATCATCTTCAAAAAGGCCTGCTGCCTGGTCCTGGGAGTACACAAAATGACTCACTCTTGTGACCTATACAAGGAAACTGGCTGGCTCCCACTCCACCACAGACTCCAATACCAGGCCTGCCTCCTTGCGAAAAAGTCCCTGATGGGGTCCATGCCTTTGGCTACTTCAGCCCTCTTTGAGCCTGCACAGCCATCTGAATGCACAAGGAGTGCCTACAGGACTGTTCTAACTGTTCCCTTCAAATGAACCACCCTTGGCCAAAGATCCCTCTCCTACTGTGGGCCTAAATGGTTCAATAATCTGCCTGCAGACCTTGTCAACTCCCCCAGACTTGGCTACTTTAAAAATAGGCTTCGATCTCTTCTTTCCAGCAAATCTGCCTGCCGGTGTTTCTGTTAACCCATTGCCTCTGAAGGCGGTTCTCACACCCGTCAAACGTTACCCTCTCTCACTCCCACCCTCCTGTTCCACAACTGCCCACTTCCCCCTCCCACCTCCCACCACCTACTACCTCCCATTGACAAAGCCTCACCTTGGTTGGTAAAACATGCATTTCTGCAGACTGGGAGCACCCCTTCTGAACTGTAACATGATTGTTAAACACTGTACTGCACTTAATTAGTGCTGCATTAATATGTTTCTCTGGAAGTGTGGTCCTGTTTCTCCTTACTTATTGTACCCTGCTTAATGTTGTAACTGCACACTAATACCACTTGTTAGTTGATGTCTTTTTGTTCTGCAATGTTTCATCACCTATAAATGTCTCGTATTCCTTGTTGACTTGGAGCCTTTGTAAACAAGCCCCCGGCTCAAAGGTATTAATCCGAATTTGAAATAAATAAATAAAATAAGCTAGTGTTGTTTAAATACACTGTGTGAAACAATCAGTGAAGTTTCACCCACCTGTGGATCTTCTACTTTGGTGCAGCCCACAACTCCCCATTGTTTTTTGCCACTTGATAGCATCCACTCCAATATTAAACAACCCTGATCGAATTCATCTGCTAACAGTCTCCTGTAGCACAACAACTGGGAGTAATCACCTCTAGCACTACCACACTAGCTTGACCCCTCTGGACTCTGGTGAAAACTCCTCAAATTAATGGCTACTTGCTGAGCTCACTTTAGGTTTGGCCAAGAACACTTATATGGGCTGTTGTTATAACACCCCCAAGGGACACACCCAATGGCTCAAACTCCTGCTGGAGGGCCTAAACCAGCTCCCATTGCACCATGAGACCATCATACTGGGAGACTTTAACCTTAACTAGCTTAGTTCTGCTCAGACAGAGTACAATGACCTCCTTAAACAACAATCTAAACCAAATAATAACCTTAACTATCCGGCAAAACAATAGATCATCAAACCAGTACCTCCTAGACTGGATTCTGATGAAAAGAGAGGACAGA
Source organism: Neoceratodus forsteri (assembly GCA_016271365.2). Classification (NCBI taxonomy): domain Eukaryota; kingdom Metazoa; phylum Chordata; order Ceratodontiformes; family Ceratodontidae; genus Neoceratodus; species Neoceratodus forsteri. The sequence continues at coordinate 975,395,827 of CM057450.1, read as the reverse complement.
ATCTACCAGGCAGGCACCATGTCTAATTCTATCGGTGACCACTCCCCCACATACTGTATATGGCATCCACCCCCCAAATACCTAACTTTCAGGGACCTTTCCAGTTTCAACACCACGCACCTGTTTGCTGACATTAGGGCAGTAAATTGGGCATCACTACCCTCCCTGTGTGATGTTAACTCAGCTGCAAGTTTCCTCACTGATGCCCTTAGAAATATACAGGACAGGCACTTCCCTCTAACCTCCTGGTGTATAACAAAGGGAAACAAAAACCTGCTCACTATGATGAAGGAGAGAGACAACAAATGGGCAGCATCCAAAGCCTCCCACTCCCTCTCACACTGGAGCAAATATTGAAGACACCGCAATTTATGTAAGCAACAGGTTAAAGCACACAAGGCATCATACTTCAACAAACTCCAATGTGACAGCCTTAGCAACACCCGTCAGTTCTGATCAACCATAAGCTCTTTAATGTCCCTGAAATCCCAACAGTTTACCATTATACTGCGCACCCCTATTGGCCCTTTGACTGACCCCATCAATGTGGCCTATGCCCTAAATGCCAAATTTATAGACTTATCTTCCCACCTCAGTAATCTGCCCCTTTCAAACACGGCAAGTCCACCTCATCTACCAACCACGGCCAGCCCGAATTACCACCACTTCACTTCAGAGTTATCTCCCCTCGAGAGACATATAAACTACTCCAGAGCCTCACAAACAGGGGTAGTCCTGGGAGTGATGGGCTCTCCCCATGCTTTCTTAAAATTGTAGCTCAGCATATAGCTTACTCTCTTACCACAGTATTCAACCTCTCCCTCTCCCTCTCCCTCTCCTCTTCCTCAGTGCCCACCATTTGGAAGCGTGCCAAGGTAGTCCCCATTCTCAAATCTGGGACCCCAAATCCACAGACAACTATAGACCTACCTCCATTCTGCCACATCTAAAGCTCCTATAAAAGGTCATGTGCCAGCAACTCTCAGAACATGTAACTGTACATGACCTCCTATGCCCTCAGCAGCATGGTTTAGGAAACATCACAGCATGATTTCTGCTCTTGCCCAACTCACAAATCACATCTTCGGAAATATAAATGTGGGGAAACTTACTGGAACAGTGTTTATGGACTTAGCTAAGGCCTTCAGCCTGGTGGACCACAACACTCTCCACGGCAAACTGACAAACCTTGGCTGCTCTTCAGAGACCACCACCTGGTTCTGGAGCTGTCTAGAAGGATGCTCCCAAACAGTTTGCATAGAGGGAGCCACCTCCATGCCTTTAGCAGTAACCACAGGAATCCCCCAGGGCTTGATCCTGGGCCTCTTAATGTTTTCTCTTTTCATAAACTCACTCCCTGATGCCAGTCTCATCTGTATGCAGATGACCTGGTGTTGTACCATAGTGACAAATCACTGGACAACATCTCCACTATGTGCAGCTCCAACTATGGCGCCGTCTTTACTTGGCTCCTAGAACATAGGCTCTTGGCAAACACCAACAAAACAAAGGCCATGTTTCTAGGCTCCAAACCTAAACTAGCTAGATATGCAAGTACCCCCTCTGCCCTAGGCATGCCCACCCCTGGTGGCCACCACTCCCCAGACACAGTACCACTTTCAAGTATCTGGGCATTACTCTTGACCCAGCACTAACTTACTCAAAACACATAGGTGCCACTATACGATGCATACACCAAAAACTGGCAGTAGGATGCTGCATTAAACAATTCCTGATTCCAGAGGCCCGGCCTGCAATTGCCCAAGGAAATCTCCTTCCATTAATTGACTACTGTACCCCCATATATATGCAAACCTCTGCCAAACAGCTAAATAGACTAAATGCAACCTATAATAACATCTGCAGATTTGCTGTCATGGCAAAATACACTACCCTTCACTGTATCCTAAACAAGTCCCTAGGATGGCTCCCCCACAAAACTCGGAGATACTACAGCCTTGATTGTGCCATTGATAAGGCCATTAGAGAAGGTGAAAACTCACCCTTATTCCTCCTACTGAAGCCAAAAATCTTCCCCGAACCCTAAGCCTCCTGTTGGATCCCTAGGATCTCCACCTGCCTGGGAGACAGAGCCTTCTCTGCAGCTATCCCTAAACTGTGGAACAGTCTGCCCCCACCCTTCACTCACTGGACTCCTACCCCTCTCTTAAATCGCTGTACAAATCTGAACTAATGGCCAATGCCGTCTGTGCATGCTCTCTCATGATCCCCCCCCAGTGTCCCACCTAGAATTTTTTACCTTGAATCTCAGGAATCACTGAAGCTGTTCCTGAAACTCAGATTGCCCCAACAAGAGGGCACTCTCAATGCACTGGTCCTGTGTACTTCCTATCATATGATGCTATGTCTATGGCCAATGAGGGCCAAGCCATGCAGTCACACTATCCTGCATTGCTATTCATAAATTGTTTAACTATGTAATGTTGTCTTTATGCTATACTGCCTTTCAACACACACCACTGTATCTACTTATTGTATCTCTCCCTATAATTATAATAATAATAATAATAAACTTTATTTTTAAGGCACCTTTCAAAACCAAAGCGCCTAACAATATAAAATCACATCATTAAAATTACATAACAATATAATTAATAACACATCCTTAAACCAATAACATAATCATAAAATCATGAACTCATTCCATCTGTTAAATACCATAGGCTTGACTCCTAAAACCAATAATATAATCATAAAATCATAAGCTCATTCCAGCTGTTAAATGCCATAGGTTTGACTCCACAACCAGGTTTTCAGTGCTATTTTAAAACCCTCCATGGTCGTGTGCTCACGTATCGGATGGGGTAGAGAATTCCAGAGGGTAGGGGCTGCATACATAAATGTTCTGGCTCCAGAAGATTTCATGCGTACTCTCGGAATCTCTAGCAACCCCTTGTTGGCTGAGCGGAGCGATTGCTTGGGGCAGTGAGGAACCAGGAGCTCTTTCAGGTAGTCCAGGCCAAATCAATGTAGGGCTTTGAAAGTCAGAAAGCCGACTTTAAAGGTGATCTGCCAATGAACTGGCAGCCAGTGCAGTCCACGCAGCACTGGTGAAATATGGCAAGACCATGAGGATCCTGTCAACAGCCACGCTGCAGCATTCTGAACTAGCAGCAAGCGGCAGATTTCCACCCAAGGTAGCCCTAGGTAAAGGGAGTTGCAGTAGTCCAGACACGAGGTCACAAAGGCATGAATCAGAGTGGGAAGGTCATCAGACAGAACAAGGTGCCTGATCCTGGCGATATTCCTCAGATGGTAAAAAGAGGAACTGACGACAGCAGACACCTGTAAATGCAGAGTAAGCCCATCGTCAAAAATTACCCCCAGGTTCCGCACCCATTCAGAGGTCAGGAGTGGCACTCCCCCAAGAAATAAACCAGAGGGCGATCTCCCCAACCTCTCTATCCAGCGACCAGGATCCACTACCAATACCTCAGTCCTATCAGAGTTCAATGTTAGCCAGCTGGCATCCATCCACTCCTGGATTTCGGCAAGACAGTTATTAAAGACCGAGACAGCTCCATCCTGATCGGGGGCAAAAGAGAGGCAGAGCTGGGTATCATCAGCATAGCAGTGAAACCTCAGCCCATACCCTCTTACAATGTCTCCATGGGTCAGCATATATACTGCGAACAACATGGGGGATAACACTGATCCATGAGGAACTCCACACGTTAATGAGATTGGGTCCGAGGAAAACCCCCCAGACGCCACCCTCTGAGATCTTCCCGTGAGGAACGATGTAAACCACTTGAGGACTGTACCCAACAGTCCACAAATGAACCTCAGGCGATCAAGTAACACCCCATGGTCCACAGTATGAGAGATCTAGGAGGACCAAGATAGAGTGTCACCTCCCATCTCTAGCCATCAGGAGATCATGGAGCACCCCAATCAGCGCTGTCTCGGTACAATGCTTTTTCCGAAATCCAGAATGGAGGGGTTCATAGATGGCATGGATGGTCAAATGGTCCTCCAGCTGTGTGGCCACTACTTTCTCAATCACCTTCCCCACAAAGGGAAGGTTAGAGATTGGTCTGTAGTTAGCAAGGCAGTCTGGGTCCAAAGAAGTTTTCTTCAAGAGCGGTGTTACCACCGCCTCTTTTAGGGAGTTTGGAAACTCACCTGTCTCCAAGGAGTGCCAGACTATCTGAGCTAGGACTGGGCCAATTACATCATTACAACAAAAAATTAGGGAAGTAGGTCCTGGATCCAAACTACAGCATGTAGGGTGCACACTCTGGACAATCTGCATGATATCCATGAAAGCCGGCTGGCCAAAGGTACTCCAAGAAAGACCAAGGTATGCAAACCCACACTGGTTCACCACAACACCCATGGAGTGTGCCAGGCAGAAAGCTGATCTGATGTTGGCAACTTTATTTGCAAAAAACTTGAGCAAGTTCATTGCAGTCTTCTTGCGAAAATGCTTTCCGAACTTGTAGACAGGCTGGGTTGCACAGTCAGTCCACAGTTCAGAACAACTGAACTGATCGATTTTGAGCAGCCGCAATCTCCCCGGACAGGAACTCTGCCTTCTTAAGGCAGATTTTGGATTGATAGACTTAATAATGGTCCATCAGTCAGCATCAAGAGCAGACTTCTGCCAGCAATGCTCCAACCTTCGTCCAAGTCACCTCATCTTCCTCAGAGTCCCATCAAACCATGGGGATCAAGGGTGAAGGGAGAGTGGACGAACACAGACAGGAGCAATGATATCCAGAGCCCCTGCAATGGCCGAATTATAAGCCACCACAAGGGCATCTGGGTAATTGTTTTCCACTGGGAAGGGTGAGAGATCCAGGACCACCATTAGGCCTTGAGATTTTATATACCGAATCAACTCTACAGGGGTTGGCCTACAAAGGGGGTGCTAAAACCAAACCCAACAGGTAATGATCAGACCATCAAACTGGTTCCACCTTCAAGTTGGAAGTATCAATCCCCAGGAGGAAGACTAAGTCCAGAGAGTGAACTTGATTATAAGTGGTGGTGGAAACAACCTGTGTAAGGCTCAGAGATGTCTTCAACTGGAGGAAGTGCTGACCAAAATGCGAGAGTTCATCATCGACCCAGGCCTTAAAGTCTCCCAGGACCATCAGCTTCGGTGACTCAAACATCATGTTGATGATGACGTTTGCCACTTCCTGGAGGAATCATTTCCCATCACCTGGTGGACAGTAGATTAAAACAATCCTACAGCCTACACCCACCACTATGGTACACTCAAATGACTCCTTCTCCCCTACTGGTACATTTGTGAGATTTAGTTCAGCCTTGAAACAGACTGCTACCCGCCGTGACCCAATCTCGGTTGGTGTATCACTGAGTACCCAGCAGGAAATGCAGCCTCCAAAATGGGGAAAGAAATTTCATCCAGCCAGGTCTCGGTGATATAAGCCAGGTTAACCAATTTAACAAGATCTTTACTGTAAGTACTATGTGTCTGTATCTTACCTACTGTATTACACCCTCAGACTGTTGTACTGGTTCTATTGTCATTACTTATCATATATTATGTACCTGTATCATAATCCTTGTGCCATCTTCATGGCCCAGATCATGCCTGAAAACAGTCCATTGGATCAGTTTACCTACCCGGTAATCAAATGCAAAAAAATAAATAAGTTATTTGAACTTTGTGAATAAAACAAGGATAGTGTATGCTAGTTCTTGGAATTTATTTACAGTTTGGAAGTTGTGTGGTACTCCCATAGCATACTCTCTTTGATCATCTGTGAAATATCTAGGTGGAAGAACTTTACTTTAAAGAAGGCAGTTTAGGCAATGTACTCTGTATAAGAGTAGTCACTGCTGGCATTTCATAACCAGGACCAAACCGTGGGGTTCCATCTTGGTGTCTAGTGGTTTGGTGATAATATAAGAGTAGTCAGTGCTGGCATTTCATAGCCAGGACCAAACCATGGTGTTTGGAGAAAAAAGTAAGAAAATAGCCAATTTAAGCAGAAAGAAATTACAAATTTTCAGATTTACTAAGGGAGAGTGTGTGCTCAGTATCCAGTCATGATGGCAACTGCAAATGAACGACTCTGTTATGAGTGACTCATTTACAGCACCTGACATGTGAGCTACCATGAAAGGGTAGCAATGGACAGGTATAGCTAGAGTAGGTATGAGTGAGGGAAGGCTGCGGCACTGTAGGATAGTGACCAGAAAGGGAGGGATAGGGAAGAGGGTTTGTATAGTGCAGTGTGGTGTGCTGCTGCCAAGCTAGCTGTGTGGTGTGGTGGTGAGGGTGGCCAGCTATGGCTCAGCAGGTACAGGGTTTGGGGCTAGGGAGGGGTAATGTTTTGTGCTTTTGCCTGAATTTGTTTGGACCGTCTCCCCTTCCTTGACATGCATCCCCCTGGAGTGGGTAATCTATAATCAGGGCAGTGCAGGGGGCAAAGCCCCCAGTGAGGGCTGTGTGGGGAGGCACAGCCCCCCACATAACTGTTGTTTTTGATTGTTGGCTGTAGTGTCGCCGATAAGTGTACATTGCAGTTTTGCTTTTCGGTGGTGTACACTTGCTGTGATAGCCATCGCTGTTTTGCAATTGCTATTATGACATGGAACCTACATAGAAACGTAGAAACATAGAATTTTATAAGAACCGCATGGCCCACCTAGTCTGCCCATTTCCCTACCTAACGGATAAGCTGCAGATCATAGTTAATCAACAGCCTACTTCCTCCTACCCCCACTAGAACTGCCTTATGTCTGTCCCATGCATTCTTGAATTTCACCACTGTTTTTGACTCTACGACCTCCTCAGGAAGGTTGTTCCATGCATCTACAACCCTTTCTGTGAAGAAATACGTCCTCACATTACCTCAGAGCCGTCCCCCCCTCTATCTTTAAATTGTGCCCCCTTGTTCTTGCACATCTCTTTTTCTGAAAGATGCTACCCTTTTGGACTTTGTTGATTCCCTTGAGGTATTAGAAAGTTTCTATCATGTCTCCCCTCTCCCTCCTTTCCTCGAGGCTATACATCTGAATTCTGTTTCTTGTTACTTGCCACAAGAAAGGTGTGTAGTACTCCTGTAGCATGCTCCCTTTGATCAACTGTGGGGTTCCACTCTAGGGAGGTAAAAGTAAGAAAAAGTATGAAAATATCCAATTTAGTCAGAACGGGGGTGGAGTACACTGTTGCTGACACTGCTACCCATCCGCACCATTGTCTACCCCCTGACAGCACTGCATCACATCTAACACATGCATACATACACATACTGTAAGAAAGCTTTTCAATTCCTCACCATTTGGAATGGTTATGAGTTGCAAAGAAATTACGATTGTCACCATCTTTAAGTGACAATTTTATAGCTTCAGATTTGTTTTTCATATAGTGTCCACAGGAGAGGACTTTGATATAGTGACACTGCTTTTCATAAATGCTCCTCTGGACCTTGTAGGGAGATCTCACATGTAGAACATCACACACAGGCCACAATATCTAAGCCCCCACCCAAAAATAGCAAATGTGTGACACAGTCTAAGCCCCACCCCAAACTCAGATACATAGATTCCACACCAGCAACAGACACAGATGAACCCCCCACCCCACCATTAGAATCTAGTTTAACCCCCTCAAGGCAGTCTCACAGCCATGCCCACACACTCCTCATAGCAACATACTGAGGTTCAACCCCCCCAAAGCACTGTCTCAGGTCCACAAACATGCACACACACACACACACACACACACACACACACACACACACACACTCACACTCATGACCAGATTCCTATTCAAATCACCCTACCCCGATGCACTGCCTCAAGTACACACTCACCCCCCACACACACCTTAGCACCATACTCTGATTCAACCCCCAAAGACCTGTCTCATGTCCTTCCCCCCACAAACACCTCAGCACCACACTCTTGTCCAACTCCTTCTCCCACCCTGATTCTCTATCTGAAGTCCAGGCAAGCAGGAGAATCTGTTACCTCACAGTCCCCTACACCCACCTTCAAATATCAGCAAAAAACTTTGGTATAAACCATATTGCAGTCATTACATCTGCAGCCACATAATTCTTTTTTTAACTTTTTATTTTCAGCCATTTCAATATACATTTCACAATATATTGGTAAGCTACATTCATTATGTCTGGTCAATTAATTACATGGTTAAATGCCGAACTGCTAAGATTATAACTAATAGAAACCATAAAGTTCATAGAATGAAACAGGGAAAGTCCTTAAAGCTGGTATAGTATGGAGCAATTAGATACATATTAATTTTAGTTAATAGTTTTGCATTCTAAAAAATTAAACAAAAGGAGGAGCACATTACATAGCTAATTCAACTGGTATAGCTTACTGTCTACAAAATCTCTCCGAAAAGTTGCAGTACTTCTTTTAGAAAGTGTTAAACAAATATGCTGAACGTTAATATGCATTCACATTACCATACAGTTAATATCATCAAACACACAGACAACATAAGCGCGTATACTAAGGCATATCCAAAATAAGTTTATGATATCAGTTGGATATGAGGATCAAGAGAAAAGAAAAAATAATCTATTTGTTTTCAGTTTACTGTACGAGTAGAATACTCTTTCCAATAGTCACTTAAAAAATCCTAGCTAGTCACGTAGCAAAGAAACAGTACATATGATTAATATATCAACCATTTTTAATTGTCTGAGGGAAAAGATACATTTCTCAATCAGCTGAGAGGCTTTAAGCTATAAACACAAAATGATCCTAAATAGATGTTTCGTTTAGGATGAAATAAGTCCAAGAGCCCAACACAGTGTTAAGAATAACTGCTAATTTAGATACGACAGACTGAAATCCCTCAGTGTCATTATGACAAACTGTTTAATGCCATATTGGTCGTAGTAAGAACAAATGGTTTGATACCTTTTATTGGACCAAGAAGGATGTTACAAAAAGAACAAAGAGCTTTAGCTTTCAGATCAACAAGTCATTCTTGGGAAGCCTTAACTATAAACCCCTTGTAGGCTTTTGAAGAAGGACTTGTTAGTCTGAAAGGTAAAACTCTTTGTTCTTTCTGTAACTTCCTTGTTGGTCCAATAAAAGGTATCAAACCATTTGTTCTGGATCAGTGTCATTAGAAATGATGTATCATAAAAGGGCTTAAACTCTCCTTATCCTGTTAGAACTAATGCTCTTTAGAAACTCACATTTACTTTTCTGATTCCTTTATTGGGCATTCAATAGAAACAGATGGTTCACCATCGGGGGTTACAGTCAGTTAATCAACCGAATCAATCGAATTTCCATCAGAGGACTCCTTTTCTTTGTGTTCTTTCGAGGTATGTTTTTTAAAGGATACCTAAACAATTTTTTTTACACATTTTTTTTAAATGACTCCATAGGCTTGTAAAGGAGAGTCTGTGTTTACATTTATACTGAAACTGCATTTATTAAAGCAGGATAAATGCAGTTTCATGGCATTTGAAACTGTAAATACAGACTCCCCTGATTCATAAATCCTGCTCTGAATCCTAAAATGGCTGCCTTGATGATGTCATTGGAAAACAAGATGCCAAGGTGTGCAGAGGTATTCTAGTTGTGCTAACTGTATTCAAATGCGAATAACTTTAAAATGAAAAATGAAAATATACTACTGTGAGCACAAAAGTTGTTCAGCACAAAAATATCTACAACATAATTGGTGTTTCATTTATAGATACAGTTTAGTTTTTTTAACAATTAGTAAAAATAAGCAGCAACAATTTCAATTATTCTTCACTTTTTCAACAAACAAATGCAAATATTAAAACAAATGATAGCATGGTACTTTGAGCACAAATGTTGTTCAGTTCAAAAATATCTACACAATGAATAGTGTTTCATTTATATGTGCCTTTTAGTTTTTTTATAATTAGCAAAAAACAGCAAAAAGTTCAATTATTTTTCACTTTTTGCAACAAACAAATGCAAATAGCTTTAAAATGAAAAAGATAGCATGGTACTTTGAGCACACAAGTTGTTCAGCACATAAATATCTAGCAAATGAGTGGTGTTTCATTTATAGATACCATTTAGATTTTTTATAATCAGCAAAAAATGGCAGGAAATTATTTTTTTTTTCACTTTTACTGAAGGTATGGCATATATGGAATAAGCTGCTTCCCTACTGGAAATATTGTTAAAATGTTTTGTTCTCATGCCCTCCCCCAATTAATCAAACTGCAATTTGATTTTCAGTTAGCCCCCACTACCTGCCTTCCAAACGGGGGGAGGGGGTGCAAAACTGCTGTACACTTAGGCCTGGATATGCAAAGCAGTTGCAGATGGCGCAACAGGGTTGCACATGCGGAACTGCTGAGAAGTGCCATAGAGTGATATTCAGTGGAAGCAACTGCACAGCGCAAGTAGCAGTGCACCAATGTGCAACAAAAATGTATGCATGTGCAAGGGCAGGGGCGGACTCATGAATATGTGGCATAGTGCGATATTCAACCCCCGACCAATGGCACAAGCGAGGAGCAACTGCCAGTTGTGTGGGGCAGACTTGAGCCTATATAAACAGGAAGCAAGTCGGAGGATAGCACTTATGCCTGAGGGGAGCAGGACAGTAGGAGACAGGCCATCTGAGAGAGGATAAGGGAGACAGGAAGGGGGAAGAGAGACTGTGTGAGAGAGAGAGAGTGTGAAAGGGAGTGTGACACACAGGGAGGCCCACTGAGGCAGTGAGAGAGAGTGGGTGCTAAACAGAGTCACCAGACCCAAGGGGAGAGACACAGGCACCCACAGGGGTGGGTGACAAAACCCACAGCTAGAACCCAGCCCAGGGCAGGATACACAGGAGAGGCCCTGCTGATTGACAGGCACTGCCCCACAGAGCCTCGGAGGCCAATGCAGCCAGATGCCCAGGAGGTGACAGGACAACAGGGGCCATGGCCAGTGTGGCATTCCAGATGGAGGCCATAATGAGGGGTGTGAGGAGGCAGGAAGTAGAGCAACATGGCCATGGAAGGGCTCGTCAGTGGTATGCCTGGAACAGGTGGTACCGGTCACGCATCAGCTTCAAGAGCCATGCTGACACAGAGATCATGGGCCGGTATCACATGAACTGAGTGATTCTGAGGCAGCTCTGTGAGCTGTGCAGTGAGTAGATGCAGGCACCCACCAGACAGAGCCATGCCCTGACAATGGAGACAAAGGTAACAGCTGTCATGTGCCTGCTCACCACAGGCACCTTCCAGAGACCAACAGGGGACACCACAGGCATAACCTAGTTGGCCATGTCATGGCTCCTCACACAATTCCTCAACACCATGCTGCCACATGCTGCAGAACACATCCACTTCCCCAGCACACAGGCAGAACATACAGCAACCATGTAGGAGTTCCACAGTGTAGCACGTATGCCTGGCATGCTAGGAGCCATCGACTGCACCTGTGTGGGCATCTGCATGCCACCTGGGGTGAATGGGGTAGCCTATTTCAACAGAAAGGACTACCCCAGCATCAACTGCCAGATGGTGTGTGATGCCAGGGGGTGCATAACCAATGTCTGTGCCACACACCCTGGGGGAGCACATAACACCTTCATCTGGCTCAGTTCTGCACTGTGCCATAGTTTGGAGAGTGGGGAGATCCCCACAGATCACCTAGTGGGTGAGTATGGTGAGACCATGGGCAGATGGGTACAGCAGGGCATGGAAGGGGGGTGGCCAGGGCAGGGGGACCACTGTGTGCACCTGGGAAGGGCATGGGGCACAGTGACAGGGGTCACCAGGCTAACCATCTTTCTCTCCTTCCCCACACAGGTGACAGTGGCTACCCGCTCAGGCCCTGGCTGCTCACCCCCTACCAGTGCCTGTTGTCCCCAGCAGAAGAGCAGTACAATGAGGCACATGCCAGCATGCAGAACATCATTGAGCATGTGTTCAGGATGCTGAAGGCACGGTTCTGTTGCCTGGACAGGTCCAGTGGTGCCCTACAATACAGCACCTCAAAGGTCTGTGGCCTATTCCTGGCCTGCTGCATGCTGAACAACATGGTAATTGACTGTGGGATAGCTGTCGAGGCTGATGTGGGGAACAGCAGTGGGGATGACATGGGCAATGGGCCAGATGGTGGTGGGCAGCCCCCCCAGGTGGAGGAATCCCCGGCTCAAGCAGCTGGCACTCCACCATCGGGACACAATAGCACAGGAGCACTACAGTGCATGCAGGTAGGTAGAGAGACACCCATGCACAGAACCGACACAGTGGCAAGACACAGCCATGTGTAGGCATGGCATGGGCATGCACACAGGCATGGGACAGGGTGGGGCAGTGCCATATGGCCACATGCAACACCACAAGCACTGCACTGCATCTCACACACACACACACACACACACACACACACACACACACACACACTCCCATACAGTGGCACCCACAAGCATGCGACTGAAGTGAAGAAAGACCAAAGGAGGGATACTAAAGCTTAATAAAGGGGAGGGAATGTGGGTAGAGGGTGATAGTGAAAAAGCAGGGATACTGAACGAATATTTCTGCTCAGTATTCACAAAGGAAGAGGAGGGGGAGTTACCTAAACCAAACAAGAGAAACACTCTGAAGACGGGGTTGATACCAGTCCATTTACAGAAGAAAAGGTTCTGAAAGAACTAATAAAATTGAAGGTGGACAAAGCAATGGGGCCTGATGGGATTCACCCAAGAATTCTAAAATAACTAAGGGTAGAACTAGTGACACCACTGACTACTCTCTTTAACAAATCATGGGAGGATGGGGTGGTACCTGAGGACTGGAGGAGGGCAGATGTGATTCCTCTTCACAAAAGTGGGAGCAGGACAGAGGCAGGAAACTACAGACCAGTTAGTTTGACCTCAGTGGTAGGGAAAATGATGGAATCACTTCTGAAGGAAAGAATTGTTGAGTACCTAGAGGCCAGTGGGGCACAGGACCCAAGGCAGCATGAATTCACAATGGGAAGGTTGTGTCAGATGAATCTAATAGATTTCTTTGACTGGGTGACCAAAGTAGTGGACCAGGGAGGGGCTGTGGACATGGCCTACCTAGATTTTAGCAAGACATTTGATACAGTCCCACACAACAGATTAATACACAAGATGCCAGCCTTGGAGTGGGTCCCAAGGTGGTATCCTGGATAAAAAATTGGATAGACAACAGGACGCAAAGGGTAGTAGTAAATGGAGTACACAGTGAAGAAAGGAGGGTTACTAGCGGGGTACCACAGGGTTCAGTACTGGGACCGGTCCTTTTTAATGTCTTTATAAGTGACATTGCAGAGGAACTGGAAGGAAACGTATGTCTCTTTGTAGATGACACAAAGATCTGCAACAGGGTTGATACACAAGATGGAGTGGAAAGGATGAGAAGGGACTTGGCAAGGTTGGAGGAATGGTCAAATGTATGGCAGCTCAGATTCAATGCAAAGAAGTGCAAGGTAATGCACATGGGAAACAAAAACCCAGAGGAAGCGTACACAATGGGGGAGTAAGATACTGACAACAGTAAAAATAGAAAGGGACCTGGGGGTAATTATATCAGATGACCTAAAGGTGGGCAAGCAATGTGAGAAGGCAATAAGGAAGGCTGGGGGGATACTGGGATGCATAGGAAGAGGCATCAATAGTAGAAAACAGGAAGTTGTTATCCTCTGTACAGACAGTTGGTGAGACCCCATCTGAGTACTGTGTGCAGTTCTGGAGACCCAATCTCCAGAAAGACATAGACAGAGTGGAGGCTGTCCAGAGGAGGGAACCAAAATGGTGCAAGGTCTGCACCAGAAGACATATGAAGAAAGACTAAAGGAGCTTAATATGTATACTCTTGAGGAAAGAAGGGAGAGAGGAGACATGATAGAAACTTTCAAGTACCTCAAGGGAATTAACAAAGTCCAAGAGGGTAGCATCTTCCAGAAAAAGAGATATGCAAGAACAAGAGGGCACAATTTGAAGATAGAGGGGAGACGGCTCAGGGGTAATGTGAGGAAGTATTTTTCCCTGAGAGGGTTGTGGATGCATGGAACTGCTTCCTGAGGAGGTCGTGGAGTCAAGAACAGTGGGGACTTCAAGAATGCATGGGACAGGCATAAGGCAGTCCTAGTGGTGGGTAAGAGGAAGTAAGCTGTTGGTTAACTAGGATCTGCAGCTTATCTGTTAGGTAGGAAAATGGGCAGACTAGGTGGGCCAAGCGGTCCTTATCTGCAGTCAAATTCTATGTTTCTATATTTCTATGTAGCATGTGGCATGGATCAGATGCAGGCACATGCGCAACCAGTATTGTGAAGGCATTATCACATACATGCCACTTGGGCCAGTGGTCAGGCAGGGGAGCACATGGGCAGTGTGTGGTGCAACACATGGCTGCCATGACTGTGCCATGCACACACACACAATGCCCATGTGCACACAGGGCAGTGGCTGCAGACAGCAGACAGGGTGGCATGCACATCAGCTCTGCTGTGCAGACACATGGCAGCCATGGACACGGGGATGCCATGCCATTGCTGACCAGCAGACTCAGGCTACGCACCGGCCATGGGGGGGGTCTGTGACTTCCCCCAGGGTTGGGGTCTGGGGATCAATGACCGGGTCCTTGCAGGGGTCTGCAAGCTCCCAGACTGGCCCACACCAGGTGTGACTGGAATGCCCACAGCAGAGCCCGGCATCAACACAGTTGGGGTCTCCCGACACCAGGGCCGTGGGGTGGACATTGCATTCTGTGGTGTCTGCAGCTGTCAACCACACCCTGTGGTAGCAAGAAGGGCAAGGCCGACCGAGATTGCATTGGCAATGTGGTCCAGGGCTGTGGTCATGTCCTCCCACAGGTGTTGAATAGCCTCCAGGACCTGCATGGTGCCCCTCTCATGCTGCTCGGCTGCCTGGCACACCTCTGTGCAGAATGCCTGCACCCCAGCCATGAGCAGCATCTGTTGCTCCACAGAGGCCTGCAGCAATTGGGCGTGCTCGGTCAAAGGGTCAGCACCCAGAGGTGCATGGGCATGGTGCCGACCCACTGGTGTCGTACAACCATGCTGCACAGCCTCCCACTCAAGTGGGTGCTGCACAGCGGAGTCCTCATGGAGTTAGGCAATGACAGGTGATCCAGCGGCCTGACCTCCCAACATCTCCAGCCATCTGCTGCTGCTGCCACCCCTCTGGCCCCTGTGCACTGGCCAGTGCTTGTGTGGGTGCTCTGCCACCCTGCACCACTGTGCCTGTGCACGCAGCCATACCAGGGGCAGTGGCGGGCAGCTGTTCCACCACCAAAAGGCCACCAGCCATGCTGCCAGTGCTGATGGTTGGTATAGGTGTCTCTCCCCCCTGACATGACCCCCACCATCCAGAACTATGGTCATATTATCATCAATTTCAGACCCCCCCAATCTGTGTCTCCGCACAGAGCATGCCATAGCTGGTGTTTCACTGGAACACAGCCAGGGCCTCATCTGCCACCACACTCCAGGACATCCAGCTGGATGACGGTGGCATGCTGCAGGCTATCGGGCCCCCGGATGCCCGTGGAGGTGGATGGCTGGTCCTCTGGGGTTGGGAAGACTCCCACAACAGCCATAGACAACCCTGCCACTGCATGCTGGTGAGCCGGTGCTGTAAGGGAACACAGATGCATTAGAGCTGCTGACTTGACAGGCCCCTGCCCCTCACCCGCCTGCCATACCTACCATGCAGTGATTGGCTTCCTCCAGTCTGGAAGCCACAGCCTGGCACACCCTTGACTGTGCTGCACTGCATGGTGGCTGCCACCATTTCCTTCTGTGCCATGAGCTGTGTCATGGCAGCCTGGCCCCCACCTGTGACTGACCTGGCAGCCCGTATGGCCACCACTTTTTCCTTCATCCAACACTTGTTGGTGCCCATCTTTTCCTTGCACTCCTGTGCAGACTGCTGGTGGCTGCCCTGCTGGTTCATGGCCTCCACAACCTCCTCCCAGGCCATGGCCCTGGCCTAGGGTGTGCCAGTGGCACTACTCAGTAAAGGCTCCCTGTTGAGGTACACCTCAAACAGGGCATCTGCCTCCACTCTTGTAAAGTTGGGCCTATGCTTCTGGGCAGGCCCATGCTCCTCACTGTCCTCGTGCTCAGACATGATGCTACCTGTGGACATGGACATATGGTTAGTGGCTACAGCGGCCCACCCCAGCCATCCAGCCCTCTGTGCTGGCTGTCCCCTCCACAGGTGCAACTTACCTCTGATGGTGCAAGACCAGTCCAAGGCCTGTGCTGTTGTGCAGCGCCTTTATAGCGCATCGCATGCAAATGGACTGATGCGCAATGGTGATGACATGCAAATGTCCATATTGTGCCATGGATAGGCTGATGAGCTAATCTGCATATGACAGCTGAATATTGTGCTCTTGCACATTGTGCAATGGACTTGCTCTGGAGCATGTCATTGCGCAATGCCGTGACATGCACAGTACACCCTTGCAACATGCATCTGCCATGACATATGCTACCGCCTATTGCACAGCATTAGGTAGGTGCACTATGGGGGTCATTGCACCCTATGTGCCATGGACCCTATGGGGCTGGGGCACTATTGGGCCTTTGGCACTCGGGTGCTATGGGGTCTATGATGCTTGGGTGCTATTGGTCCTATGGTGCTCAGGTGCTATTGGGCCCATGGCACCTGGGTGCTATTGGGGCCATGGGGCGTGGTGCCTTCATGGCCCTATTGCACAACATGCATCATGGGCCCAATAGCGCTCATGCACACATTGTGCGTGCTGACCCCTGACCCCCGGCCTGCCCTATGCCCTCCTGGGACCCCTCCCCCATGTGCCGTGTGGCCAAGCCCATGCTACACAACTCCGGAGATGCACAATTGCAGCAGGCAGAGCATCTCCGTGTGAGGTGTGCATCTCGAGCACATTGTGCACGTACACTACTGGGTGCCATTTTGTCCTGCATCTTTGCTGTGGCACCATGACACATCACACTGTACCTCAGTCATGTAACTGGAGCCAGGTTGAGCTGGTTAACCTGGTGGCCCAGGTGGAGCCCCATGCTGCCAGCCTGTTTGGCCAGCAGCCCCTACAAAGACCCAGGATGAAGGTGTGGAAGGACATTACTGATGGGCTGGTCCAGGCCACTTCTGTGCAGTGCACCAGTGAGCAGTGCCACCACCGGTATGTTGACCTGGTCAGGAGGAACCTGGAAAGGCTGAGGGTGCTGCAGGCACACATTTGGAGGGGGGCCAATTCACGGCCAGGTAAGTGGGCTCTGACTGTGTCTGTGCATGACCACTGTTCCATGGGGCTGGTTGGGCTGCATGCCATGCCCGAGGGAGGCCTGTCATTGTGTGCCCTGTGGCTTGGCATTGCCAGTTACTGGGTGCACTGCACCACTGCCCTGCAGCTTTGCCTGGCTGGGGTGCACTCTGTGCTTGGGGGGGGTGGGAACAGAGGGCTCATGCTGTGGCTGATTTCTGATGTGTGCACCTGTCTGTGTTCCTGTCCTAGGACCTGAAGACTGGAGAAGAGCCAGGGCAGCAGGGGCACCTGGTGGGCCACAGCAGGCTGCTGTGGACCCATCAGCTGCTGGTGGTGGACCAGGCAGGCATGCAGTGCCGGGACCAGTGTGTGTGCAGTGCCACAGTGGGCAGGTAGGCACTGTGAATTCCCACATTGTTGTGCAGGGTGTGGGTATGGCCTTAGTCTCCTGTGCCTTGTGCTGTGGCAGCTGTGTTCAGCATATGGTGCAGTGTGTGTGGCACTGAGGGGTGGCCATTGCATGTGTGTGGCAGCTGTTGGTGGGCTGGGTGTGCATCCAGCTAACACTAGTGTTGCTGTGGTTCAACTGCAGCACCATGCCACCTGCCTGATGCTGTGCTGTAAGGTGGCTCCTGGGTAGAGGTTTCCAGTGCTGTGCATTGATGTGGCTTGCCAGGTTGGTGGCAGACATAGGCCCACCCACTGTGGGTGGCCAGGGTGCCACTCCAGGGGTGTGTGTTCCCACTATCCACTACACACGGGGGGCTAGGGTGCCATTGACATGCACTGATCACCTGTCCCTTCCTCTGCCATAGGTGTCCAGAGGGGCTCCCAACTCCCTTTGTACTGCTGTCTGCTGTGGCAGATAATACTCATACTTTACACATGATGGAGATAGTGGACCAGACAAGGTGGATCCTGCTAAGGGACCGGTGCAGGGAGAGGCCCCAGGCGCTGGCAGGACGTGGCTGAACATGATGTTCCCCAGTCCCCTTCTTGCATCTGTCCTCCCTTCCCCTACCTTCCCCCATCCACCTTTACAGGCCTTGTCTCCTGACCCCTTCCCTCCTACACCTACCCTCCCCTTTGTTTATGAGTGTTTGTACAGCTGTTTTTCTCATGTTCAATTACATTTGTTACTTGTTTACCCTTCTGTGTCTTACTCTCCCCACATCCTTAGCATATGCATCAATGGCAGCATAGGTGCCTTTGGCACCTGAGTGAAGACATCCACACTTCTCAGGTGGTTGATGGCACTCAATTGCACCTTGTGCCTCAGACCCCACTTCACAACCCACCTGGGGCTTGCTGTAATTTAGCATTACCACACACCCTGTTGTGTGTCATTGCTTACTTATAATTTATAATGTGATCCTATATGAATTTTATATTGTACTTCCAAGGTGGTTGAAGACACTCAGTTATGCCTTGTGCCTCACAACCCACCTAGGGCATGCAGCAATTTAGCCTTGCTGCACACCCTGATGTGTGGTACTGATCTCTTAAAATTTATAATGTGGCCAGTCTGGTGGTGCTGAGGGTTGTGGCACTGGATGCCACACCTTGCGCTACACTGGTGACCTGGGTTCAGGAATGAGCTGGGGCCATCAGGGATTGGCTGAGGGAAGGGAGGATGGGAGTTTAATTGAGCAGCTGCAAGGCAGTTCTCCTCTCCTGGAGAGGGGTCCTCACCACACAGCTGTCCCCAGGTGGAGGCCTGAGGGTAGCACAGATCAGAAGCAACACAAGAGTGGGTGGGTGCTACACGATCGTGGCATGCATGTACCTGTACATGCATGTGCAGCCATAGCAAGGATTGGGGAGAAAAAACAGACCTGGCAAGCTCTATGATGATCCTGGTGGAAGGCCGGGACCACTTGTGACACCCCTCCAAGGAAGGGGATGGAGCTGCCTGCCAGTTCCCCAGGAAAAATTGGGAAAAACTCTAAAATTAAAAAATATATATATATAATGTAATCTTATGTAATTATATATAACACTTCCCAGGTGGTTACAGGCACCCAGTTGTGCCTCATGCCTTATAACCCACCTGGACCATGCAGCAATTTAGGCTTGTCGCACACCCTCCCATGTGTAATTGCTTACTCAATTTACAGTGTGATCCTATGGGAATCATACACTACACTTCCCAGGAAGCTGAAGGCACTCAGCTGCACCCAATGCCTTACAGCCCACCTAGGCCATGTAGCAGTTTAGCATTATCACACACCTTGCTGTGTGTTATTGCTTACTTACAATTTACAATGTGATCTTATGAGAATCATTTACCGCACTTCCCAGGTGGTCCAAGGCATTTGACTGTACCTCATGCCTCACAGCCCACCTTGGGAATACAATAATTTATCACTGCCATGCACCCTGCCATTTGTTATTACTTAAGTGAAAGAAAAAATGTAATTTCCAGCCATATTTTACTGATTATAAAAAATCTAAAAGGTATCTATAAATGAAACACCTCTCATTTGGTAGATATTTTTGTGCTGAGCAACTTTTGTGCTCAGAGTACCATGCTATCATTTTTCAGTTCAAAGCTATTTGCATTTGTTTGTTACAAAAAGTGAAAAATAATTGAACTTTCTGCTGTTTTTTGCTAATTATAAAAAAAACTAAATGGCACATATAAATGAAACACTACTTATTTTGTAGATGTTTTTGTGCTGAACAAATGTTGTGCTCACAGTACCATGCTATCAGTTGTTGTTTTAATATTATTTGCATCTGCTGAAGAAGTGAAAAATAATTGAATTTTCTGCTGCTTTTTTAAATATTTTTTTTTTAAAACTAAATGGTACCTATAAATGAAACACCAATCAGTTTGTAGATATTTTTGTGCTAAACAACTTTTGTGCTCACAGTATCATGCTATCATTTTTAATTTTAAAGTTATTTACATTTGAATACAGTTAACACAGCTGCAATACATCTGCAGAGCTGGGCATCTCTCTCTTCAATGACATCATCAAGGCAGCCATTTTAGGATTCTTAGAGCAGGATTTTTGAATCGGGAAAAGCTGTGTTTACAATTTTCAGATGCTGTGAAACTGCATTTTTTCTGCTTTAATAAATGCAGCTTCAGTATAAATGTAAACAACAGCCTCTCCTTTACAAGCCCATGGAGTCATTTTTTAAAAAACAAAATGTTAAAAAAGATGGTTTAGGTATCCTTTAAGATATGCTGACAGTTAATCTGGATTGAAAAATATGTATTTGTTACCATCAAAAACTATCGCAGCCTAGGATGGATAGAGTAAGGAAAAATGAGCAGTTTCTAAGACCTCTGAATGAAACTGTAAAAACCTCCTCTTCCTGGCCAGTGTCTGAAGACAAACATTGGGATATAGATACACCTTTGTGCCTTTAAAGTTAATTGTTTTCTTTAGTCTGGCTTGTTTAAATTTACATTCCCTGTCATTCTCTAGGGTAAATTGTACTAAAACTGTTGGTGATTTCAAGTTTTTGATGTAGTGCTAGTTGCAGCTGCTACAGATGTAGTGTGAGAAACAGCCATACTGTAGGTGTAGCTACTGATTGTTCGAACCTGGAAGGAAGACAAAATGCTTTGATCATGGGTGGCATAGTTTCCATGTGCAGCAGTGACAAATTCCCTTACTATGTCCCAAGTGATTTTATCAGTTGTTTTGAGTAAAGGTAAACAAACAATTCAGAGGTTATTTTTCCTTGTGGCATTCTCCAAATTTTCCAACTTTCTGTCCTGTGTGATGTCTCATATGATCAAAATGATAAGTGTTGTGTAGGAATCAGTCTGACTAGCTAGAGTAACTTGTTCTTTAGAAATTTGCATTATCACTTTCTCAGTTTCCTTCAAATGGCTTTTGGTTGCTTCATATTTCTTTGCAACATTGTCCCATTTGATATGAAGTTGCTGTATAGCTTTTAGCAATGTACTGTGTGATTTAAGCAATACAGCATGACCAGGGGTAAGAGTCACCATCTGGTAATCACCCCCTAGGGGTGTAATGTGGCACAAGGTGCAGCCGAGTGCCATATTGCCCCTAGGGGGTGATCTACTGACTGTTAATCTAACTTCTGGGAGTGCCTTATTGCTATTATAAAAAAATATTCCAAAAGAAAAGTGTTAAAAGTATACTTCTTGAATGTTTTCCTCATTTAGAGGGAGATTTATAATAAAATAGTTCTTCCACCAGTAGTTTAAGAATGCTGGTTCAAAATCAGAATGAATCATTCCAGTCATTCAGCAGTGCTGGAGGATGGAATGCTGACAGGAACAATTCATGTGCCATTGTGATCAGGCTGTACATGACAGTGTAACATGGATTAATGTAAGGCTGTTGGAATCCTAACAGCTAATCAGATTGCAGCTTTTCTGAGACCCTTTTGATAATTATTAATAGACTCAAAGGGGTCCAACTTAACTAGTGCTGTGCCTCTTACAGTAGAGGACTCAGCACTGTAAGTTTTGGGAGAGGCAGTGTATTCCCAAATGGGACCAGGGCTCTCGATTTCATCTACAGCTGACAGGCCAGCTATCCTGGGGCTACCTGAGGACACTGATTCTAGATAATAGTCCATTGGATCAGAATGCTTTTCTTTTCAGGATTCTTAATGTCTGTTGGAGATGAGCTACAGTAAGCTCTTTATGCATTTCTTTTCATTCTCGTTTGAGAAATCTCTTTTTTCTCTGCTTTTGTCAACCTAACTTAGTCCATACTGAAAGGATCCATGAGAAGAGATTGACATAAGACAATGTGATGTTAGAGCATTAGAAAACCCAGTTTGCTTTCAGCACTGTTCAGAGCAAAAAAAGCTAGCTGTCTGCTCTGTTGGCCATCTTGCCTCTACCCATTCCATGGTTCTTTTTTCATGATTTACATTGCCTGTGTTATTTTGTTTTTTGTTTTTATCTTAAATAATGCAACACACACACACACCCCCTGTCTCCCACCCAGAGTAGTACACCCACCATTGCCAATAGACCTACCAATAAATTATAAATAAACAGAGCAGTAACAAATAACAGAAGCCATAGAAGGAGATCTGGCTTATGAACAATAGGGACAAACTCCCACTGCCCAGCCTGTTACCTTCCAGCACAGTACAGCATAGATGACCTCCACCCCCAGCAGATAAGGCTGGGTTTCCATCTCCCAGCTTTGTTTCTTTTCATTTTGCAGCACATAACCATAGACAAGTTAGCAACCCCCACTCATAAGTTCAGGCTTCCATCTACCTTTTTCCTGACTTGCAGCACATGAGCATAGATGGTAGCCCATGACATGGGCATTGGGTGACTGGGAACCTACAATAATGTCGACCCAAACCCCAGTGCATGTCATTAGGGCTACCGATGGGGTAGGGTGACCGGATGGGGGGGTTGGCGAATATAGCGATAGAAGGTCGCTATATGTATGCATGTGGGGAGAGAGAGCACGCACAGCGAGGGGCAGGAGGAATTGTGAGGGGTGGTGCCTCGGTGGGTTACTGAGATGGCCCCATGGCATGCTGGGTGGGTTGGCGGCTTTGGTGGGCAAGATGCTTGTTTCAGGTCCCAGCGCTAATGCATTTTTGTTGCACCTGGTCCCAATTTTTTTGTACATATTTTGCACCCCCCCAACATGCACCCTCTGGAGTTGAGAATCCTACAGGAGTGTGGGGTGAAGTTCTCATGGGGGGGTGCAAAGTCCCCCACATAAAACATGTGAAACACAAGTCACCGGTGCCATTTTGCTGTGCGCCAGGGAGTCAGAGTGCTGAAATTGATTTTTGGCACTCTGGCTTCGTGATAATGGTGATCACTTTTAGGCTTTCACCATTATCGCATAAATCCTCATAGACAGTTAGCGCCCCCTCCCCATAAGATCAGGCTCCCACTTTCCTTTTTCTGTATCTGGCTAGCAGCTCATGAGCATAAACAAGTTAGTGTCCACCTCCCCTCCCAATAAGGCCAAGCTCTCATCTGCTTTACCTGGCTTGCAGTACAGCATGGACAAGTTAGCATCCCCTACATAAGGCCAGGCTGTCATCTGTTAACCATGTAAACATTCCCCCACCCTCACCCCTGTTTGCCTAGGAGACGTAAAAACTCATAAGGTCACTAGTGGACACAGAATTCTGGCAAAAAAAAGATGCCCCAGTCTTTGATAATGCATAAGATGTGTACCAAGTATTTTTAAGTTATACAGTTATATGGAATGCAAACCCACATAAAAACTGGGCATAGGCCCCCACCCCCTGCACCAGACACTGGTTCACCCCAACAGAAGACTTTGTTTTACTCAATGACACCGGAAACAGTCTAAGCCCTACCAAACCCAGAGAAACATATTTTCCCACCAATACCAGACACAGATGATTCCCCCATCCTAGCACCAGACTCTTGGTTTACCCCTCTTAGAGGTGAACAGACTAAAGCCACACACACAAAGTCCACACTGCCTGCACCAGACAGTGTTTCATCCCAACATAAGAGTTTGCTTTACCCCACGAACACCAGATACAGTCTCAGCCCATGAGCACCAGACACAGACTCAGCCCACGAGCAACAGACACAGTCTCAGCCCCCCAAACCCAGACACATAGATTTCCCACTTACACAGATGCAGAAGATCCCCTATCCAAGCACCACATTCTGGTTTACCCCCCCCCCCAGTGGTGGTTACAGTCAAAACACACACACACACACACACACACACACACACACATTCCCAATACATGAAATGCAACCCTCCTCAAAGAACTGGAAGCAGATTCTCCCACCGCTGGCACCAAACACTGGTTTGACTTAGCATAAGAATTTGCTTTACCACCAAACACCAGACACAGTCTCATCTCCCCAAACCCAGTCACACATATTTCACACCAACACCAGACACAGATGAATCCACATCACAGCACCAAACCCTGCTTCACCCCGCCCCCCCAGCACTGGACACAGTCTTGGCCCCTCCCACTTCCAAACCAGACATATATTCCCCACCCCAACACCAGACTGTGATTTCATTCAATTTGCCTGCTCCAGTGTCAGACACAGTCTGAAACCACACACACACACACACACACACACACACACACACACACACACAGACACACATACACACACACACGCGCACTCCCATCCCCCCTGACAAAGCTAATTCTCCACTTCAACACCAGACTCTGGCTCAAACCAGTGGTAGACACATTCTCAGCACGCCCCTTACCATAAAAACAAACAAACACAGATTCCTGGTCAAGTTCTGTGAGAATTATATCAGCACTTAGCACAGACCAGGGGCTGGATTTTCAAAGCCCCAGTAATAGTCACAGGTGTGGGGAAAAACTGACACAAGTTGAGTTTCACATGTAGAGCTGCAGTTTTTCCTGCAAGTGCTGTGTTTGCAAAACTGGAGCCAGTTTATGGCTGGCTCCACAATTTATGGCAGCTTGGGTGATTTCTTGGTGCTGCTGCACAAAATGTTAC
The DNA here is from genome assembly GCA_016271365.2 of Neoceratodus forsteri. Lineage (NCBI taxonomy): Eukaryota > Metazoa > Chordata > Ceratodontiformes > Ceratodontidae > Neoceratodus > Neoceratodus forsteri. The sequence continues at coordinate 975,371,146 of CM057450.1, read as the reverse complement.
ACCTGGTTGAACCAGGAGTAACATCCCTCACGGCTGCACCCACTGCCTGTGCAGAGCACGGGTTGAAGATACAAATGACTGCAGGTGTGGTGAAGTTGTAATGTTGGGTGGCTGCGGTGTGGAACTTAGTCCCAGAATGGCTGAAAATGAGGCCCCAGGTTTTTGAGTCCAAAGTCCAAGGAGGCTCCTTCCCAAAGAAATACACAGTCCACAGCACCCTATCTTGAAATATTGGTCCAGGCAGCTGCAAAAAAAAGAATACCAGCAATTGCTCCACAGATAAAACTACAGCACCAATACCTCTGCTGCTATCGGGTTTGACTTTCCTGACCTGCCTGGTTTAACTCCAACTCTTGCTCATGATCCATCACTAGCAGAACTCCTTCCAAGCCTCTTTGTTGCTGTCATGGTCAATCCACTGTGATTGTCCTTCATTCATGGGTTGCCTCTCTCCTGACATTCTGGTTGCTCAATCACTGGTCTGAAAGTCAGAAGCCAAAAACAGGAACAGAAAGAGCCACAAACAAGCTGCAGTTGATGGACCAGTTTGAAAACCTCATGTATCCACCCTCTTCCACTCCACTGGACACAGCCAATTAATTATGGTGCCTGGTTGGTCCTAACCAATCTGAATATAGTCTTACTTGTTCAGTTCTCATCACACCACACCACACTCATCTCTGTTCCAGTCCCACCCACCCCTCACTCAATCACATCTCTACCCCCATGTAGCCACCAGAAATATCTTATTAATGACAGCATAACAAGGGCCATTGTATAAAAAAGGGAATGGGGGAAACAACAATAATACATGCCCAAATTGATACCACAGGCTAGAAAATGTATACACATTAGCATACACTACATCTGTCTGCCAATGTCAGTGAGGCAGAAATAAATTTTAGCTTTGTAGATTTACCATTGGGGGTGCACTAGGTTCTTTTTTTGAAGAAGATTAGGCCCTGATACTTAGGAAATCCAGAGAGATAGGAAGTAGTAAGGTAGGTGAGGGGCAGGGATGAAAGCAGAAGAGGTTGTGTTGGTTAGTTATGGGAACAGGTAAGCTCAGAGAGACCTCAACAGCCAGATTTGAAGGAAAGGGAAGATGAAGAGAAACAAAGGGTGATAGGGAGACTGTTCCAGAAAGAGGGGAGGCAAATAGGAAGGGGAGGCAAGGAGAGAAAGCTGCTTGCTCTAAGCAGGGACTAATAATAAATAAGTTGTGCAAACATGAACCAATTTACAGGGATTCCTTACCTAATCTTCTACCCTGGTAACCTGCAATGCTTCTGGTACTCAGACATTGGTCTGGAAAGTCCCTGTTTGATCCTTAGCAGGTCACATAACCTGTCTGTAACCTCCCACAAATCTAGCTCTATGCTCCATGAATCTCTCCATATGATTGTCAGTGTCAGTGGCTCAGTAGGTAGCACACTCGCCTCTGAGGCCGGGAGATCAGAGGGCTGTGGGTTCAGTTCCCACATCTGGCACTTGGGTTAATATCCCAGTACTGACACTGTAGTGCAGCATGAGAGGGGTGCTGCACTTCTGAGGTGCCGTCTTTCGGATGAGATGTTAAAACCGAGGTCCCATCTGCCTGGATTGGTGGTAGTGCAGGTGGATGTTAAAGATCCCATGGCACTTATCGAAAAGAGTAGGGGAATTTCCCCGGTGTCCTGGCCAAATTTCCCTCATTCACTAAAAATACCACCAACAGCTTAATCTGGTTCAAGGTCAGTTGGCATTCATCTGTATCCCCCTCCCCCGGGTCGTGCCTGAAAATAGGCAGGATTTGTCTAGTGCACTTAACTGGTCAACAAAAGCTAAATAAAATAAATAAATAAAATAAAGCAGCAGAGATGTTCTCTCATCACTTCTCCTGTGTTGTAAAGCAATTGGAGCTACAGTTGTGTGACGTGTTATATAAAACCAAGTTTAAATCCTTTCAGCTTTCATGGACTAGGCCCCTTGCTTTTTACTGTTACCATAATTTGCAGAACCGTAAACACAGAGTGCCTACACATATAAGGAATAATATCTTTAGCAACCAGCTCATAATTGAGAAGTCTAGCTGACAGTAGGCAAGGTTTTTGGTACAATAACTTTTTTGAATACACTCTGAGACAGAGATTATGACATGGAGTTTTAATAAGATCTCTGGAGTCCAACTAATTAAAATTTCCAGGTTCACAAAAAAACAGTCAAGTTCCCTTCCCACACTCATTACAAAATATTACAAATGTAGGACAGCTGACTGTGTTGCAGCTTGACACATTAATAAAGCTATACTGATACCTGGCAGGTGCAGGCTGGACAGCTTTCTGTATTGTCAGATGTTAATGAAATCTGCTAGGTACTGTATCTGTTATGTGATGCAGTGCTACCATACAAATGAAGTCCCACTGTGTATCAGTTAGTAAAGTATAATAGTTTGAAAATAAGATTTTTTTTTTATTAATTCCAGTAGCCATCCGTCATCATGGACAGGCTCTGCTACTGCTATAGCCAAAGGCATTCACTGTAGGCCTTCTGGCTATTCATTTCAACTTTTTACACACCAGAATACATCTACTTGAAGCATAGATTGAGCATGTACAACTTGACCTACTTGCCATCACAGAAACATGGCTGAATATTAACATGTCTGACTTGGAGATTGCCTTGCATGGCTATAATGTCTTTAGACAGGACAGAGTGGGAAAGAGGGGAGGAGGGTGCCTCATATACCATACCTCTAAACTGCAAGCGCAGAAGATGCTAATGAGTCCAATCACTAACCAATGTGAGTGTCTTGCCATCCAAATACAAGACAGTGTGCTACAATCTCTTAATGTGATGATGGTCTATATACCTCCTGGAAAGCACTCACCTGGTATTGAATCTTTTGCTAGCCATTACTCCCAGACATGCTCTACTGGCAAATCTATAATACTAGGTAACTTTAATATAAATTGGACTTCAAAGACTAGATCAGTGTATAAGGATAACATTGCTAACCAATTTCTAACCCAAGTAGATAGCGAACATACTCGTGTGAAAAAAAAACTGTACCAAAACCCTTATAGACTGGATCCTTACCACACATCCTGAGTGGCTAATGAAAGTTCAGGTTACAGCACTGACCAGAGATTAAAGGAATACGATTAGGTGAGCACAGGTATGTCTTGTCCACTTAGGCGGATGACTTACTATTACATTTAGAAGACCCCATTGCCTCTATACTAGCATTGCTACAATAGATACATAGTTTTTCAGCCTTCTCGGGCTATAAGTTTAACCTAACCAAAACCAGGGTCCTGCCTCTTAATAATCTGGTCCATAAATGGGGTATTATCAGTCTTGGCCTGTCCTGGGAGCCTAGCCCATTTGGGTATTCATCTATCAAGTTCGCCATCACAATTAATAAATGACAATCTGTCTTCCTTGTTACACATTATCCAGCAGGATTTGCAGCGGTGGTCTACCTTACCCATTTCTCTTTGGGGACAAATTAATATTATTGAAATGAACATTTTACCCTGCATATTATACCCACTGGGTATGTTAAATATTTACCTCTCTAAGGTGTGCTTTACCCATTTACAATCAATAATCAATAGATTTCTGTGGAAGTCAGGGGCCATTAGACAAGCCTATTTCAAACTATCAATCCCTAAATAGTATGGTGGTTTACAACTCCCCAATTTTTTCCTATACTATGGTGCTGTCCACTGCAGCAAATCCTTGTTGTGGGGTGTACATGAAGAGATCCTCAAAAACTCTTCAGCATATACTCTGGGACTGTGAAAGGATAGCTCCCTTTTGGTCTATTATAAAAACATCACTAGACCCTCTTCTGGGTCTGGAAGACATTTTGTTCCTCAGAAACTTGTTTAGTAGGTCTTTTCTCTCCAGGTATACCTTAGTGTTCACAATGCACATATAGCTATGATATCCATCATAGCAAAGTTAATTATTTTACGTCACTGGAGATACATTTCCATCCCCTCTTGTAGAGAGTGACATTGAGAGATTTTGTCCACTTTATGGTGGAGAAGCATATTGCTTTCATTTGTAGATGCCCTGACCAATTCCGGAAGAGATAGCAGTCGTTATATTTATTGATGACACTCTCAGCCACAAGGCCATGTTCCGCATAATAAATTTTATGATTTATATATTGCTGTGTTGTCCTTCCCAACTTTCACTAGATACCTTAATTTGTATTTTGTTTTTTTGTTGAATCCCCATGTGTCATGTTATTCTATTTGCTGAGCTCCATGGAGTGGGTGGGTGGGGATGGGAGGATGTAGCTGTATGTTTTCTTGTTATGGTTGTAAATCATTTATTGATGTTTTTTGTTTGTTGTTCTGCTTTTGGCATAATGTACTGTTTGTGGTTTTGTTGTTTGTTACTGGTTTTCTTAAAAACAGTAAAGTATACTTAAAAAAAAAGTTCAGGTAATGCCAGATACTATTAGTGACCACTCACCCATCCTGTGTGAGTGGTCTGCTCATCCCCTAAAGACACCCACCCAGAACCATAACCTCCAGGCTCCTCTGTAACGACAGGGTCTCATCCTTCAAGTCATATCTAGCCCAGACTGACTGGAGCTTTCTGGATGCTATACAGGACATAGACCTGGCCCTTGACTATTTCTGTAGCATATTCACAGAAGCCTGTGATACATTTGCCCCACTCAAAAAGTGAAAAGTAAAAGACACATCAGCAAACTGGATTACACCCCTTCTACATGCCCAAATGTGAGCTAGAGATAAGCTCTGGTGTCTAGCCAAAGCCACTGGAGCCTTAAGTGTCAGACAGAGGTACCGTGAAGCTTGCAACAAATGTACAAAACTAATCAGGAAGGCCAAAGCTGACTACCACAATACACTGCAAAGGCAGAGTTGGGGGTGGGTGGGAAGAAATTCTGGCAGTGTATAAAGGATCTTATGGGCAGAAGTGACTGCTCTCCTCAACTGTTCTCATTAACAATACCCAAGTTCTATCGACCCCAGCCAACATAACAAATGCCTTCAATAATGCCTTCACCGACCTAACCTTAGTACTGCCTACTGGTCTGGGAACCCTGGGTGTTGAAGCAGAAAGCATAGGGCAGCAAGGCAGTAATCTACCTATATTTTACTTCAAGCAGGTTTACAGCAAGGTAACAGTCAAATGCATAAGCAGAGTTCTTGACGAAATCAGAGTGGACAGTAATAGTATTGAAACAGTATTATTGACTAAGGACATTAATGAGGTGGCACTGCCTCTGACAAAGATCTTTAACATCTGTCTACAGTTCTGCCAGTTCCCACGGATCAGGATGGTCACCATAGTTACACCAGTACATAAGGGTGCAGACAGGTCTAGTGTGGCCAGCTACAGGCCTATCTCCATATTATCTCCCGTCTCTAAAGCACTGGGATGCATATTCTCTGATCAATTGGTATCCTACCTTGGGCATTATAACATGTTGTGCTGCCAATAGCATGGTTTTAGACAACTGCTCAGTACCATGACTGCTCTCATCAAATTCACAACCCAACCACATGAAGCTTTGGACAAAGGATATCAAATAGGAGCCGCATTTATTGATCTTACCAAGGCATTGGACTTGTTTACCACCCTCTGTTGCTGTTAAAACGTCAAAGCCTTGGTCTCTGTACTGAGACAGTGTCGTGGTTCCGCTGTTACCTCTCTAGACTCTCTCAGAAGGTCAAAATTAATGGGGTGCTCTCCAAAGAAAAGCAAGTCTCTGTTGGGGTGCCCCAGGGTTGAATACTGGGACCTCCCCTTTTCAGCCTATTCACAAACTGCCTTCCTGGTGCTTGCCCACAAACACAGATGCTGCTCTATATAGATGATGCAGTCATCTTCAAGAGCAGCCCTCAACATGAAGTTATCTCCAGGGAACTTCAAATCAGCTTTGGCTTACTTGAATGCTGGTTCAAGCAGAATAAGCTTGTACTTAATTACAGAAAAACCAAAACAATGCTCTTTGCCGGTACCCATCATAAGAACAAAGTTCACCCTCTGTACATCCAAAATGACCAGTGTCTCCTACTTGAACAGGTGTCCACTTTCAGATACTTGAGGGTTACACTAGATGAGTCTCACACCTTCCCTAAGTATGTGGACAACATGGTTGGTTTGGCCAACAGAAAGCTAGGAGCCCTGTTCAGACAGCACCAGAACCTTACCCATGAGGCCAGCCATTGCAAGTTCTGTCCTCCAACTCATTGATTATGGTCTCACAGTATATGGAGCAACCTCTGATACTGTTCTGAACAGGGTGAGGGTACTGCTCAATAAGGCTTGTCGATTTGTCACAGGCTCTGATAGACTCACACATTGCTGTACCTTATATTCCCTCACAGGCTGGCTTCCCCTGCAGGAATGCATCAAGTACCAGAGCATCTTATTGGCAAAAAAAATAATTAGTGGACTGACTCCCCCTCGCCATAGCATCACTCTTCCACCCAGTTCATAACCAGTATTCCACTAGGAGAATGGCAAAACATGCACTGACAGTTCCCAGACATACAGTAGAACAAACCAGGCCAATGAGCTTTTGTTTGCCACGTTGTACACTGGCTAAACAATCTCCCCACCTCCATCTCAGAGTTACCTAAATTGTCAATGTTCAAGAGAGCCCTCATAAAGGAACTTACCCTTGAATCCACTTGAATATGCCTACTCTAACCCCCAATCCAGCTTTACCCATGTTGATTCACCCATCCCCCTCCAGACTCTGTAGCCCCTTTTACACGATATCTCCCTCCTCCACTGTCCTTTCTCCTCCTCCTGAATCATAAGAGTACTTATTGTAATCCACTGATCTGATTTGTTACCACCATGTTTTGTACCTGTGCTCTATTATTTCTCTGATAAATGCTCATCTGAGCCGCCTGTAACCAAAGTGATGCATGTTTTAACAAATGCTCATTTTACTGCCTGCATATAAATTTGTTTGATTCTACTCTGACATGGAACCTTTGAAAATGAGCACCTAGCTCGACGGTGATTCTGATTTACTAATAACTAAATAAATAAATAAAAAAAAATAAATAAAAGAATAAAAACAATGATAAGACAAGCAAATATAACCCTTCCCCCAGTATGGGTTACTTGAGCCAGCATAGGATTCCCCCTAACATGGACACAGCAGCCCTTGTAATGGCCCATGTGGGTCAGAAACACTAAAATCTTTGAAGAGAGAAGTAAGATTCTTAGAAATCAGGAGTTCCTGCCTCAGTAATATTTGTATAGCTGAAAGAGCCCTCCAGACTGGAGTGGGTTAGTGTCGCAGGTCTGGCCATCATCAAGGTCCTCTTCTGGTACTGGACCCAGATTCCCCTAGTTGAAGCATGGCTAGTGAAGCTATAGCCTTGACTGCAATGCTGGGAAGGTGTGGGCTCCATCCCTTCTGCTGGGACCAGTCTCTGTAAGTTTCTAGACCAGGTAGATTCTGGAGCAAGAGCTTCTCACCAAGCAAGGTTTCAGCCTGGGACCCTAGAAAGTTCTGGGAGCACCAGTATCCTGGAAGCTGTTCCAAATGCTTGAGATTGGGTATGCTTTTCCCATGGAGTAGATCCCCACTTCCCTGAGTGCCACTGGATTTCTGAAGAGCTTCTAAGGAAGAGTCATGCCATTAAAGTCCACAGCTGTGAAGTCTAAAGAAAAAACTGCTATGTTATGTCATGCCCAGGATTGGGATTATCATTTGAACCATCTTCTCAAAAAGTTTCAGGTGTGAAGAAAGTGTGCACTAGAGTTTCCTGGGGGCACAGAGTATTGGGGGCCTGTCTGGTCACACAGCAAGCATCAATTTCCTTGAATTGTACTAAGGTATAAGGTAAGGTGCCAAACAACTGTGACCTTGTGCAAGAAAGTTTGGATTGATAATAAACCAGTTATTGTTGGAACTGTGTTTCATGTTTGGAATTATTTTTTTCTCATAGGAGATAAGTACTGGAGTAGATGTTGGACCACAGCTGCCATGTGAGGGGATACAAGGTACTGATTACTTTTCTCATGAGTTGCCTTCAGATCAGGTTACACAGGAGTTTATAGGTCAGTGTGCCCAAACATTTTTCAATAAATTTTCCACTGTCTAATAATTGTGTTGACACTGAAATGAGAATCCTAGCAATCTGCCTTTGAACATAGAGGTCTCACCCTAGAGGCCCAGATAACCCAAAGTGCCTCCTTTTAATAGGGTCCACGATGAGGCAACAAATCACAAATGTTTGTGTACAATCAATTTGTACTATAAAGTACATACAATGTGGCGACAGTGTGGTCTAGTGGTCAGAGCACTAGCCTGTAAATCATGATATAGCAGGTTCAAACCCTCCCAGAGCCAAATGCTCACTGTTTAGCTTACTTGACCTAGCAGTGTTCCTAATCTCTTTGCTATAGAAATGGGTAGAAGCAGGACCCAAGCATGAATGAGATATTACAAAACAATGACGTGAAAATATGCAATGGGGGGACACACCAGAGGGAGTAGAAAACATGAGGAAAGACCTGAAAAAGCTGGAAGACTGGTCAAGGGTTCGACAATTAGGCTTCCATGCCAAAAAGTACAAAAATATGCACATGGGACACAGAAATTCAAGGGCAATATATCATTGGGGGGGTAGAAATCATAAAGCAGGAAAGAGACTTGCGAGACATCATAACTGATGATCTGAAGGTATCAAAACTGTGATAATGCAGTGGGGAAGACTAGCAGAAAGCTCAGGGTGCACAAGGAGAGATATTACCAGCAGAAGGAGGGACGTGGTGTTACCTTTGTACAGATCGATGGTAAGGCCCCACCTGGCATACTGTGTCATGTGCTGGAGGCTCCATCTCTGAAAAAACATAGATCAGGTGGAGGCAGTACAGGGAAGGGTGGCCAAAATGGTGCATGGCCTGCATCAGAAGCCCTACAAGGAAAGACTCAAGGAATTAAATATGTACTTCTTGGAGGAAAGGAGGGAGAGGGGGGACATGATAGAAACATTCAAATACCTCAAAGGTATTAATAAGGTACAGGAGGTGGGCATCTTGCACAGAAAGAGATGCTCAAGGATGAGGGGGCACGATATGAAGCTGTAAGGGGCAGACTTAGAGGAAACATGAGGAAATATTTAATATTACTTGATGTTTTAAAGGCAAAAATATGCACTAGGCCCATCGAGACTGCATCCCTACACATGTGGGGGAAGTCATTCATCTCTAAAGAGGAACCTGTCCAGCTGATTTTAAAAATTAGTGAAGTCATTTATGTCCACTATGTGCTGTTGAAGAGCATTCCACCTTTTGTACGCTCTTATAGTGAAGTAGTATTTCCTTTTATTTGTAAATGCCTTATGCATATGGAGTTGCTTATTATGTCACCTAAGATTTGTAGGTTTAATAGTCATAGTTAGATTGCATTCTTTACTCAAGTCCTTATCATGAAGTATGTTAAAAATTGTTAGGATGTCTCCTCTATTCCTATGTAACTGTAGCTCATATAAATTTAGCTCCCTGAGTCTGTCTGCATAGGGGAGGTGTCTTACCCATATTACCAACTTGGTTGCCCTTCTCTGGACACTATCCAGTATGTTTATGTCCTCCCTTAGGAATGGTCACCAGCATAAGGCAGCATAGTCCAGGTGTGGGAGGATGTCTGCCTTATATAGGGGGACAATACATGAATCGGATCTAGTTATAAATGACTTCCTGATTGAATGTATGAGTCTATTAGTTATTAATGCCACCTTCCTGTAATGATCTCCTACTGTCAGGTCCTTATTAACAACTATCCCCAGGTCTGTTTCTGATTTGACTGTTTTTTATTGTAGTACCATTCAGTACTTAACTGTACATTGGATTTTTCCTCCCAACATGTGTAACTGAGCATTTCTCGACATTGAAAGCCATTTTATTAGAAAGGGCCCAGTTTTCTATATTTAGTATATCAGTTGCCAGGATATCAGTTTTGGCTTCTGTGTTCACTTCTACAATGGTTTTGGAGTCTTATCAGGAAATTTATTTATGCTGCCTTTTATATTAGCTTGTAGATCGCTTATGAAGATTCCAAAAATCACAAGGCTCAGTACTGAACCCAGTGCAACAGCTCTAGTAACCTTGATTTGTTCAGACAGTGTGCTGTGGACTTTAACTTGTTGTATCCTGTTGTAGAGCCATTGTTTGACACAACATATTGTATAGGAGTTGAGACCTAGCGAAACCATCTTTTCTATAAGTATTGCATGAGGGACAGTATCAAACGTCTTTTTGAAAATCTAATAGCACCACATCCACTGGGATTCCTCTGTCTATACTGCCACTTATCTCTTCATAAAATGAAATAAGGTTAGGTGCACAAGAGTGTCCTGCAATGAACATATGCTGTGTGGGATCCCCTAGACCTTTGGTTATGATTTTAGTTTCTAACCTTTTTTTTTTTTTTAAGATTTTTCTCCATTGTTTTTCTGACCACAGAGGTCAGACTTATAGGTCTATAATTGCGAGGTTGCTGTTTACTCCCCTTCTTATGAGTTGGGGTCAAAGTTGCCCTTCTCCAGTCCTCTGGCACCATGCCAGTGCTGTATGACTTGTTGAAAAGCAGTGTCGGGGGTAATGTCAAATCCTCTGCTATGTTTTTAATAAAATTTGTATTTATATTATCTGGCCCGGGTGTGGAATTATTCTTCATTGCATTAATTGCCATGTTTACTTCCTCCATAGATATATGGTTGTAAAGGGGCTCTTTATTTATGCCACATTTTTTTTTGTAAAATATTTTTAGCAAGTAAAAAGGAAATATAAACATTACAAAAATTGCAATGCAATAACTTACACACTGAGTAAACACAGATACATGCATTTAGTTTCTGTTACATATCTGTACTTTTGACAGTAGTATTGTTGATATGATTTGTATATCATATATAGATGTTCTTTTTACAGATTGTTACATTTTTGGATTTGCAGTGGAAGTATAACAAGAGGAGATGACCAGTCATTCACACCTGGAGTGCAGATGTTGCCTATAGGCTTATCAGGGAAAAAGACCTGTCTTGATGGCCCCTTCTAATTTGTGCTAAGTATTGTCAAATTTGAATGCATTGCCCAATGTAACTGCTTGGCCTTTTTTGATTTTTATACCCCCCAATAAATTGTGTGCCCACTGCTGTGTTGTAGGTGGAGGTGGGATATCCAGAGCCAGGGTCTTCCGGGCATTTACCAGTGCTAGAGACCTCAAGCCCAGGTTCCGTCTGAGTATCCCACAGTCCAGATCTGCACCTAGTAGGAACTCCATTGGGAACCTAGGCAGTGTGATCCCCAACACTACTGACATTAGTTTGTGTATTTCATGCCAGTAGTTTAATATCCTGGGGCACGTAAGTGTCATATGTGAAAGTGTTCCTTCCTCTGCTCCACATTTAGGGCACCGTTTTGGCTTGTCATGTATGATCTGTTGCATTTGAGCCGGGGACATGTAGGCTCTGTATAAGTAATTAAACTGAGTCTGCCTCAGTCTGTTGTTTCTGGAGCAGTTATTTAAGTGCCTCAGAGCAGTACACCATATCTCTGGGGAGAATGTTATACCCAAGTCTTGTTCCCATGCACTTCAGATGTGTTTGGAGGGGTCCTTAGCTCCCTTCAGTAAAAATCCTGTAACAGATTGATAGAGCATTATGTTGGTTCCAAGACTACCTTATAGGCAGAACCTAATGTGTCAAAATTGGACATACAGTTTCCAGTGCAGGAGAGATATCACTGGGTGTGCCCCAGGGTTCAATTCTTGGGCCCCTACTCTTCAGTATCTTTCTAAATGACCTCCCCACTGAATGCAATACCAAACTGTTAATCTACACCGATGATGCTGTGCTCCTGGGAAGCATCATGTCCCTAACTAATCTGCAGCTTGAGCTCCAGGCATCCTTCTCCTCATTGGAGAACTGGTTCTGCAGACATAAGCTGTTTCTGAATTGTAAAAATACCAGGGCCATGCTTTTTACCAGTACAAATAAAAAAATAATTCAAAACCCCCTCATCATTACAAACTCCTGCAATGAGCCACTGGAACAGGTCTGCACGTTCAAGTATCTGGGGATAACACTGGATGAAACTATTATCTTTGCTCAACATATTGACTCCCTGGTCAAGACAGTCAACACCAACACTGGTGTCCTTCATAGGCATAAGAAACACCTATCCCCTGAGGCCCTCCACCTTGCAGTACACAGCTCCATATTATCACATATCGACTATGGAATAGTGATATATGGGACGGCAATGGATACTGCATTGAAATGAGTACAGGTGGCTCTAAACAAGGCCTGCAGACTAGCCCTAGGTTTACAGTATGACACGCACACTTGTACACTATATGAGCTCACAAATTGGCTATCCCTTAAAAACAGGGTCATACAGCAGACGTGCACCCTAGGAAAGGAAGTGTTTATGGGGAAAACTCCACCTTGCGTTGGCAATCTGCTAGTGGATGCAAACATGCTACTGGCCACTAGAGGGAGGTCAAGAGAGGCCCTGGCCATCCCCTTCCGACGTACCTCACTCGGGCAATGGTCATTTGCCTACCGTGCCCCTATGTGGCTGAATGAATTACCCCAGCTCCTCCTCGCCACCAACTGTCTAGCCAATTTCAAAACTAACCTCAAACAATATCTTAGCACAATCTCTAAATGTTCCTATAACTAATCCCTGGCCTCTCTATCCACTGCCAATTTATGTTTTATGCAGCATGTTCTCCCCCCTGTTCCATGCCCACCCAGGCCTCACCTTACCAAGGCAAGGCACCCACTGCCTATGCTAACTCCCAACTATTGCTTTACAACTTCCCCTGACCATTCTCCTCCTTCCCACTCCCGATGACAAGGCTCCTAGGGGCTGCACTTTCCTCTGGCTTACAACGGTGCTGTTGTATCCTACTGCTCTAACCTGTAATCCACAATGTCTTTGCTCATAAGTTATATCAGGGTGTTGTCTTACTTTATGTTCTATTTTACAATTACTACCTTCTACCTTGTCTTGTCACTGACATGGAACCTTTGTAAAAGAACTTGGGTTCAAAGGTATTTTCTGAATCAATAAACTTAGAGGTTTTGATAGGGGTTGTGGGTTAAAATGTTCCTCTTCAAATAGGTCACCCCGTACACTAAACATTTGCAAGGCAGACACAGCAAGCAATTTTTGCCTCACTTGCAGGTACACAAAGAATTCATCCAAAGACGGAGTGCCCACTGCTTTTGGAGTGCACCAATGGAGAGGAAGAGGCCTCCCTCTTACAATTGACTATTATACTTCAATATTTTCTTACGCTATTGTAGGAGGCCCCTATGCAGAAATGCTGTATATCCTGGAGTTGCCCTCACGTGTGGACCATATGGAGGTGTACTGGGACACTCCAGCTGGTATTTCTGCTACTATGTGTATCATTTTCCAGACATTCAGCAAAGTTCTAGTAAATAGGTTAGTGCTCTGCTAGGTTACTGGTGAGCACAGAGAGGAAGAAAGTAAATCCCTTCTCAGATCTACACCTGCCTGTTCATCTTCCATTACCAACCAGATGAGGTATACTAGGGATGACCCCAAGGAAAGGAATGCCAGCTGCACTGCAATAATAATAGGCCTTAAAGTTAGGTAAACCGGTTCCACCCTGTTTGGGGAGCTGTTGTAGAATACTTCAACAAATTCAGGCATTTTTTTCTCCTCCACAGAAATTTGTGTACTATGCTGCCTAGTTGTTTAAAAAAATTATCCAGGAGGTGTACCGGTAGGGACTAAAATAGGTACAGGCACTGTGGTAGCATGTTAATTTTAACTGTTGCCACTCCTCTTAGAAGAGCTAGGGGTAGATCCATTCATCTGTCGTAATCCTGGGCAAGTTTGGTCAGGAGTGAGCCATAATTCAGATGGACTAGTTGTGAACTTTTAGTAGAAATGTGCACCCCAATGTATTTAATTTTGTGTATCACTTTTGCTCCCAGCAAATTGTGGTTCAGTTGGTTTTAATTTTTATCCCCTGTGGGCAAGATCTCACTGTTGGACCAATTTATTTTATGGCCCAAAACAGAGACATATTCGTTCAAGATATTCTGAACATGTGGTAGGCCCACCCCTGGTTCTTTTAAATACAGCAGGAGGTCAGCTGCAGAAAGGGTAACTTTATGGTCTCCTATGTGTTTAAAGCCCTGCAGTCTGGGATGGTATCTTATTACTGCCACTAGGGGCTCAAACACTATGACATACAGTTGGGGGGGGCAGGGGCATCCTTGTCTTGTCCCCCATTGCAAGCCAAACCCCAGGGAAAATGAACCATTTACCAGGATCTGTGATGTAGGGTTGGAGTGTAATGCTCTGACCCACTCCACCATGTGTGGTCCCGCACCATAGGCCCTAAGGGTTGCAAACATATACTCTCACTCCACACAATCGAAGGCCTTTTCTGCATCCAGGGCAAGGACCACTGCTCCATGCTGCTTTTTAGTTTTAGCCCAGTAATGTATAATATTTAGGGTTTTCCCCGATATTGTGTTTCCCCTGCCTCCCCTGGACGAATCCTCTCTGATCAGGGTGTAGTATGTGGAGTAGAAGCGGTTCCAATCTTGTCGCCACTTTTTTAGCCAAGATTTTATGATCTGATGGGAGCAGAGATACTGGGGGATATGAGGATCAGAGGGCTGGATCCTTGCTCGCTTAAGGAGTACTGTTATGACCACCGATCACATAGAGGGTGGAAACTTGCCCTGTACTAAACTTTCTCTATATACATCATGTAATGGCCCTATGAGTAAGTCCTGAAACTTTTTAATGAAGTCAATGGGCAAGCCATCAGGGCCAGGGCCTCACCACCTCTCAGTTTTTTAATGGGCGCCATTATATCCTCTTTTTCCAGGGGCTCATCCAGATTTTCTGAAGCTCTCCCTCCCCATTTGAAATTATTTTAGCTTTATGTAGGAAGTTTTGTATTTGATCTGGAGTAGGTGTCACTTCTAAAGAGTATAAGTCTTTATAAAATGTGATGAATGCTTGCCCAATGGAATTAGAGTCAGTGCATACATTTGCCACTGGCTATGTGTACCCAGTTATGGTATGGGCTCCCTCTTTTTTCTTGAGCTGCCATGCTACAGAATTTTCCCCCTCTGTCCCTGTCAAAGTATGGCCCCAACCTACCTAGTAGTAAATTTTGCTGCAGCTTGGAGCCACTAATGGAGTTATATCTCAATTTATTTGTTTGCTCATATTATAGAACTCAGGGTGGGGTGTGCCATGTGGGCTTTTTCAAGTTCTGGAATTTTCTTTTCCAGAAAGCTTAGTTTGGCCTCATCTATTCCTTTTTTGTGGTCTGCATAACAGATGGTCTGCCCCCTTCCAAAAGCTTTGAGTGCTTCCCATCTGGCAGCATGAGCTGTATCTCCCTTTTTATTAACAGGCAGATATTCCAAGATGGCTGTATGGATATAATGAGTGTATTCTTTGTCCATCAAAAGCAATGGATTGACCTTTCATTGTCATGAGGGCAATTTTTCTCTTCTCATGTGGACCTGAGCCACAAGTGGGGCATGGTCGAGATCAATATTGGTTCATAGTTAACATGATTGACCTACATAGCCACAGAAAATAAAATTAGTAAACTGTCTATTCTTGCATATGATTGATGGGAGTGGGAGAAGACACTGTATTACCTGCCTGCTGGGTTGTAATGTCACCATATGTCCAATAAGGAGCAGACACTTTCTATGTCATGTAATGCATGCGTGTTCCTGGACATGACTGCTGGGGTTGGGCTGGATCTGTCAAGCACGGTATCCCAGATGCAATTAAATTCCCCCTCACCCCCCAAAATCCACAGGCCCCTACAGGGGGCCATATCCAGGAACAGTCTGTGGTAAAACCTTGGGTCCTCTATGTTAGGACCATAAACACTTCCAACTGACATGAGCTCACCTGAGTTGAGTTTCAACTGTGCTAGAGCATATCTACCCCCAGGAACAGTGTAGGAATTAGCAATTTGTCCTGGGAAGCCCTCAGTAACCATATCACTTCTCCCTCGCCCTTGAGTTATATGTGGCCACAATCCATGTGCCCCCATGACTCTTTTAATCATATTAGTTCGCCAGGAGACGGGAGTGTTTCCTGCAAAAGGGCAATAGTAGCCTTCATTTTTTTTTTTATTTTATTGAACACTCTCTTCCATTTAATGACATTCTTCAACCCATTAACATTCCATGAAGCAGTATTCAGGGTGGATGCCATTTGCACTTCATTACAAACCTTGGTCCCCCCAAAACTGATATAAGTATATTTCCACATATGTAATTCTGTGTGTAACTTGAACAATTAAAAAAAAAATAACATTATTTGTAAAATAACCAGTGACATCAAACTTTTGCCCTTTTATCATTTCTTCCTCCCCCATCCCCCTTCCCCAATCACCTCCCCAAATCCTTCCCACCCTTCTGAGTCTAGGACTGAAAGACAGATCAGGATCACTACCACTGCCCAACTATCGACTGGCAGGGAGTTACACCTAGGAATCTGCATTCTTGATGGTCCCCATTTACCCCCTTGATTTACGTTGGCTGTTTCTAATTCTTGTTTTGGTCCCATGGGCTATCAGATTAATTGTATTACTGTGGAAATAAATTGCAAATGATTTCCCTTGCTGTAGTGGGGATAAATGTGAGTGGAGAGCTCACCACGTTCTATCCCCATGGCCATAGCAGGTCTTGCATTTTTGTGTTTGCTTGCATGCATGTGCAAGAAACACATTACATCAGCTTTCTTTACAAAGGGGTTGTGGAGGCGTGGCAATGTTGTGCCGAATGGCAACAGCCCATTCAGAGGCTGGTCTCTGCCTGGCCAATAGACAAGCATGCCCTGGATCACCACAGTTAAACAAGCAGGCCACTGGATCAAAGAAATTGAACCACTGCAATCAGGGAGTGCCCCGTCAGTACACAATCAGCTGTTCAGTATGCTACCTGATTGCAGCAGCCAATTACAGAGTTGCATGCCACTGGTCCCACCCCCACTTTAGTGTGTCTTCCTGGTGAAACACTTAAAAAAAAACAAAAAAACAATGGGGTACCCCATTCCCCGTTGGCATAATATCCCCCCAAAAACATTTGGGTTCTGTCAAGGGGGTGCCCAATCCCCCTTGGCTCTTGCCCCTCCCCACTGAAACTTTGTTTTGCCAATGGGGGGCCCAATCCCCGTCGGTATCATTCTCCCTCTATCATTTGCTGATGGGGGAGCCCACTCCTCGTCGGCATAATATCCCCCCCAAAAAACATTCAGTTTGTGCTGAGGGGGTGTCCAATCCCCCTCAGCTCTTGCTCCTACCCCATGTGCTGACAGGGGGGCCTAATTCCCTTTTGGCTACAGCAGCTTCAAAAGATCAATGAGGTGGCATGCTAGCAGACCACACCAGTGTGCCAAATAACCCTGTAAATGGAAAACAGCCCCGTGATATATACTGTATATTTTTTTTAACCTGCAAAGCAGAAAACGGTCCCTCATCAAGTCCAGTGACCCTCCCCGAACCCGCACCCACCCTCTGCACACCCTGCCTCCCCATACCCCTTTCACCCCATACTTACTTCCGGAGCCCGGTGCGACGATCTTCGGTGGACTGGGAAATGTCTGCACTATTCATAGCCAACTGCGAACTGAGGAAATGCCGGTAAGCTGTACAATGGCATAAATAGGGTTTTTTCAACTTTGATGTGTATCTCAGGCATTTTTTTGGAATTTTGACACCAAATTTTCAACATGGGTTTTTTGTGACCCCTCTTCATGAATCCTGGCACTGTCATGGCATTATTTGGCCCCAAAAGGTGATTTTGCAGTCATTGCATGGAATCCACTTTTGGGACTGATTACTGAAATGACTGTACCAGTGTTCATGAGGTGGGCTGTCGAAAAGCCTATGTTGCAAATCTAGTGGAAAAAATCAAAAAAATTACTGTTTTACAAGCATGCGTTGTGCAGTTGCTACGCATACTCATAACTTCGGAAATTTGCTATATTTTCATGCCACATTTTTCACATTGGCATTTTTCCACACCTCCTTGTGAACAGTACAGCTGTCATTTTTTACATTGTGCCCGAAATGTGTTTTCACCCTTCTGGCACAGAAAAGCTCGGTCACTGTGAGAAATCAGTGTTCAGGACAGATTATGAAAATGACAGTGATACTGCTCATTAGCAGAGGTCCTAAAATGCCTATTTTGAAAATTTGGTGACATTACTCCATAAAATGACTGTGTTACGAGCATGCATTACGCAGTTTGCACATACACTCATAAGTTCACACATTTATAATATTTTAACTCCAGATCTTCAACATTGTCATTTTTATGCACCTCCTTATGAACAGTACAGCTGTCATTTTTCACATCCTGCCGAAAATGTGTTTTTGCAGTTCTGGCACAGAATAGTGCAGTTACCAAGAGAAATCAGTGTTGTGGACACATTATGAAAATCACCGTGACACTGTTCATTAGCAGAGGTCCTAAAATGCCTATGTTGAACATTTGGTGACAAAAGTCCATAAAATGACTGTGTTATGAGTGTACGTTGTGTACTTTCCACGCACACTGGTAACTTCACACATTTGCAATATTTTCACTCCAGATTGTCAACATTGCCATTTTTTTGCACCTTGTGAACAGAACAGCTGCAATTTTTCACATCCTGGCCGAAATATGTTTTCGTACTTCTGGCACAGAATAGTGTGGTGGCTGTGGGAAATCCATGTTCGGGACACATTACTAGATTCACAGTGACACTGTTCATTAGTAGAGGTCCTAAAATGCCTATGTTGAATATCTGGTGACAAAAGTCCATGAAATTACTGCATTACAAGCGTGTTTTGCTCATTTTCCACGCACACTTGTAACTTCACACATTTGCAATATTTTCACTCCAGATTGCCAACATTGCCATTTTTCTGCAGCTCCTTATGAACAGTACACCTGTCATTTTCACATCCTGGCCAAAATCTGTTTTCACTCTTCTGGCGCAGAATAGCGTGATCGCTGTGGGAAATCTGTGTTCAGGACACATTACGAAAATGACAATGACACTGTTCATTAGCAGAGGTGCTACAATGCCTATGTTGAACATTTGGTGACAAAAGTCCATAAAATGACTGTGTTACAAGCGTGCGTTGTGCAGTTTCCATGCATGCTCGTAACTTCACACATTTGCAATTTTTTCATGCCAGATTTTCAACATTGCCATTTCCTTGCACCTTCTTATGAACAGAACAGCTGTCATTTTTCACATCCTGGCTGAAATATGTTTTCATACTTCTGGCGCAGAATAGCGCGGTGACTGTGGGAAATCCATGTTCGGGACACATTATGAAAATCATAGTGACACTGTTCATTGTTCATTAGCAGAGGATCTAAAATGCCTATGTTGAAAATTTGGTGAGAAAAGTCCATGAAATGACTGTGTTATGAGCATGCATTGCACAGTTTCCACGCACACTCGTAACTTCGCACATTTACAATATTTTCACTCCACATTGTCAACATTGCCATATTTCCACACCTTCATATGAACAGCACAGCTGTCATTTTTCACATTTCATCTGATATGTGTTTTCAGACATGTAGCATACAATGGCGTGGTCGGTGTGCAAAATCAATGTTCGGGACAGATTAAGAAAATCACAGTAACACTGTTCATGAGCAGACATGTTAAACTGGCTATGTTTAAAATTTGATGACAAAAGTCCATAAAATGACTGTGTTATGAGTGTACATTGTGCAATTTCCACGCACCCTCATATGTTCACAAATTCGTAATCTTTTCAGTCCACATTTTCAACATTGGCATTTTTCCACACCTCCTTATGAACAGTACAGCTGCCATTTTTCACAACCTGGCTGAAATGTGTTTTTGCACTTTCGGCGCAGAATAGCATGGTCGCTGTAGAAAATCAGTGTTCAGGATAGATTAAGAAAATCACAGTGACACTGTTCATGAGCAGAGGTCCCAAAATGCCTGTGTTGAAACTCTGCTGTAAAAAAATCCCCAAACTAATTACATTATGGGCATGCTTTGCACAGTTTCTATGCACACTCCTGACTTTACTAGTTTTTTTATATTTTCATTCCAGATTTTCAACATTGCCATTTTTTACACCTCCTCATGAACAGCACAGCTGTCATTTTTCACATCCTGTTCGAAATGTGTTTTCACACCTTCGGCACCAAATTCTGCAGTCACTCTGCAAAATAACCTTTCAGCTAACAAACTGATAGTGTCTGTTCATGCGGTGTGATCACAAAAAGCCCATGTTGAAAACTTGGAGTGAAAATACCAAGAATGGCCAGGGTGTTAGGGGTTTCAACCATAATGCCCTACAGCCATCAGGGATATGACTTGGGATTGTCAACAGTAATGCCCCCCCCCCCCACATGCACCCAGCAGCCAGTGACAGGCTTCGAGGTGTGCCTTGGACTCTTTGGCCTCAGAATCCATCCCATTCTCCTATACTGCACCCATTTCAGCATATTTCCTTATGGAATGAGATGAGTAAAGCCTGAACACCCTGGCCACACCTCGACACTTGTCAGTGTCTGCAGGGTAGGGTGAGGGGAAATGTTGTGACCGTTATGGGCAATGACCCAAAGGCACACCCCAGTGCCTTCCCATCTCTGCAGGGTGGGGGTGGGGTTGGTGTCAGTTCAGTACTTCACTGCCATTCCTATACTGCATGGGCCCGATTCTCATATGGGCCTGTATTTGGCACAAGCTTGGCAAACAGCATCTTGCACCAATGCCCGGTGCACCAGGGACCCTGCACCTGATTCAGGTACAGGAGGGGTCCCAGTGGCTAAGTTCCCATGCTAGCACTGACCAGAACCCTGTGGCAAACCCCTGGTGCACTGCACAGGTTCACAACGGGCCACCAGAAACTAACACAGGACCCCCTGTCCCACTAGGTAATGGGCATGTGGACCCAACCTGGTGGGTCTATGTCCCCCCACCGTGTTTGGTGTAATTGGCACCTGGCCCCAGAAGTGAGTGGTGGGATATACTGGGCACTGGGGAGCAGTCTGCACTGGTGTACAGGGGATTTAGGCACTACCTGATGGGGCATGGGTGGGCACTGTACCACCATACGTTGGTGCTGCAATAGCACCGATAGGGCAGACATTGAGGATCAGGAGAGCCGCATCAGGATGGGAGTACATAGGTGGCATCAGGGAACTGTGAGGGGTGCCACTGTATCACTAGGACAGGGGCCACACATATGCAGCCACACTCTGGGGTGTATGATGGGTGGACCGTCACCCTTGGTATGCCACACACAGGCATGTCATCCAGGGGAGAATGTCTAAGTCCCCTTACAGCTGCCCTGGCTGCTTTAAGGACACTTAGAATTTCTTCCACCAGGTGATGCCTGTGAATGACAGGATGCAACTTGCATCGGCCGCAGTGCCCCAACCACCATGCCGCAGTGCATTGCAGGTGCAAGCCTTTATTGGGTCAGGTGGACTGCAGTCGGTGTGCAATATCAATGTTTGGGACACATTATGAAGATCACAGTGACACTGTTCATGAGCAAAGGTGTTAAAATAGCTGTGTTTAAAATTTGATGACAAAAGTCCATAAAATGACTCTGTTACGAGCATCCATTGTGCAATTTCCACACACCCTTGTAAGTTCACCAACTTCTGAACAGTACAGCAGTCATTTTTCACACCTGGCCGAAATCTGTTTTCGCACTTCTGGCACAGAATAGCACATTTGCTGTAGGAAATTAGTGTTCAGGACAGATTAAGAAAATCACAGTGACACTGTTCATGTGCGGAGGTCCCAAAGTGCTTATGTTGAAAATCTGCTGTAAAAAATCTCCAAACTAATTACATTATGGGTGTACATTGTGCAGTTTCTACGCATGCTCATGGCTTCACCAGTTTTTGTATATTTTCACTCCAGATTTTTAACAGTGCCATTTTTTACACCTCCTCATGAACAGTACACCTGTCACTTTTCATATCCTGTTTGAAATGTGTCTTCGCTCATGTGGTGCCAAATGGCACAGTCGCTGTGCAAAATCACCTTTCACCTAAAGAACTGATAGTGTCACTGTTCATGCAATGAGGTCACAAAAAGCTCATGTGGAAAACTTGGAGTAAAAATACCAAGACATGCCCAGGGCATTAGAGTTTTTGACCATAACGCCCTACCCTGTAGGGAATGACAGGTGTCAGGGGTGTGACTTAGGACTGTCAACAGTAATGCTTATGCCATTCCATCCCCCCAACTGTGCAGCCAATGATAGGCATTGAGGTGCGCCTGGGACTCTTTGCTCCCAGAGTTCACCCCATTCTCCTATACTGCACCCATTTCAGCATATTTCCTTATGGAATGAGGTGAATGTAAAGCCCAAACACCCAAAGGCATACCTCGACACTTGACAGCATCTGAAGGGCAGGGTGAGGTGAAATGTCATGACCATCATGGGCGACAGCCCAGAGGCACACCCCAATGCCTGCCCATCTCTGCAGGGTGAGGGTGGAGTTGGCATCAGTTCAATACTTCAATGCCATTCCTATACTGCATCTGTTTAACTCCTGCACTTCAACTGCTAAAGCCAGCAAGCAAACATTCGGCATTGACAAATGCTTGTTATGAGTTTAATTCTCTATGTCTGCAGTCAGGGCAAGATACTTCCTCTCCCCTCACCAAAGATCTCCTCGGTTTCCTCAGCTTCAAAGCAGTAGTGTACCCCATTAGAGCCAGCCCCAACCCCAGATCGATCCCCAGTGCAACAAACAGTATCCCCCCACAGCTCTTCATAGAAAATACAGAATCAGTCTCCCCTCTGAGTATAACAATTCAGGCCCCCCATGCCTAGTTCTACATGCATTTCATCTCTGATTCATGGAGGATTGTATTTTATTTATCTTTAAGCCATAAACCAGTGATCAGTCAGTATTTTACCTTCCAGCGCTACCAAATTTTAGATGATATTCCTCAGACTCTGTTAGCATTTTTCAAGAGGGGGGTTTCATACAAAAAGATTTGGTATGCCAACAGATGGTCCCTCGCTGACGCTCTAACCTTAAGGAGTGCAGCGTGAGCTCACAGGTTCTAATCCCTGGCAAACTGCATGCACGCTGTGAAAAATGGCGATGTGCCCCTTCAGTAACACATCCAAGCGTGCAATGTAATTAAGGCCACTTTGCGCGTGCGTGTGTGTGTGTGTGTGTGTGTGTGTGTTAATCCCTCAAACACAGTTAATTCATTTTGATTGTCTCCCAGATGTATATTTCCTCCTAATTGCTGGGTTTCATATATTGTCATTCAAGATGGAGAATTCCCTGCTTTTTATGCATCCCCACCACTACCAGCACCCCCAGATACTGCTGGGGTAGGGAGTCTCTCAAGATTGCACTCGGTGAAGGATGGCCCCTCTACTCATCGATCGGCAATCAGCCGAAAAGCTCAGGATGTGTTTGTTGCTTCCATTTAGCTGAGTTGTATGCTGTCCTACAGGTAAGCCACCCAGCAAGGTTTACTCTCTCAGAAACCCATTCAGATGCCTCCTGATTGCAAGCGCTATAGTTTTGTTTTATTTTTCTTGGGCATGGCAGCGTTAGGTAGTAGAAGACACGGGTGGTGTCCCAAAGCCTGCAAACCCCCATCACTCAAAGAACACATAGTAATTACACTCTAGTGGGGGAGCAATCACGGTATTTCCGTGGTGCGATTCAGGCTGAAGAAGTTTACAAAATGGCCTCTGGAGGATGACAACTCGGAATTCGTAAATTACAGAGCCCAAGCTGTTAAAGTTTGACAGAAGTGAACTCTGCACTTGCCAGAACACAAATATTATTGAGAGGCCTCAGAGCCTGGTTTTACTCATAATTACTGTCGTGGGTGATCCTAATTAATGCGATTGGGGATATTAAATAAATCTGTCACCATCACTGGCTCACCTCTATTTTCCAAGCAGTAGGGAGGTTAGGGAGCTGTCCATTTGCTACAAGTGGGATACAGATCAGGCCTGGGCAGAGGGATCAGACCTCAGGAGGGATCCGCATGCCTAAAAAACTGTTCCAAAGAGAACAGTTTTGGCACAGTCTCAGTCTGGGTCGGAGGTTCAGACATGGGCTCGGCCCTCTTTTGCATTTTTTTTCATCTTCAAAAAATCTAGCTGCCACTTTCAGATTGTCAAAATACTTTGGTGGACAACCCGGCAGATTAATTCTCAGCCTGGACGAATACTTGTAGGTGAATTCCCACCCTTGTTGATGGAGGGCAGATTTGATTTCATTAAACTGATGTCTGCATCATTGTAGTTCATGGCTATAGTCCTCCTGCACCACAAAAACTTTCTGTCCATAGTCCAGGATTATTGGGCCATGGGATTTAGCTGCTCTAAGTACATTCTCTTTATCTGCGTATCAGAGGTACTTTATCAGAAAGTGGTGAGCTCTTTCTCCCGGTCAGGGTCACGGTCCTACTGATGTGTTCGCTTCACCTCGTAGGTTCCAGTGCTCTCCCCCAATTTTAATTTTTTTTTTCACCAGCCATGTGTGAACCTCTTGCTCAAGGCCCTCTGGTAGCCCAATGATTAAAGTAAAGTAAAACTTTATTTTTAAAGTGCTTTTCAAAGCCAAAGTGCGGTACAAACATATTAAAACATACAATTGGATTAAATAAACAATCATATTTAAAATTCTTCAGGATAAGATTTAAAAAACAAGTATGATCGAATTGTAGCTTCGATTGTCTGATTTTAACTTGTCCCCTGAAGTATTGCTGCTCGACATCGATTGATTGGATTTAGCAAGTTGTGCCCTATTCCTGTATAATTCTGCTGTTTTGCCCATGTAGACCAGTCTCAGAAAGTGCCCACCATCTTGTCCTGTTGGAAACGCGCCCTATGTGCCAGAAGTTGTTACTGAGTCTTGTGTGGTAAAGATAGATCCAAAATATTTGTTATGTGATCCACTATGTCCTTGTGATTACAGAATTCAGTCCTATTTTCTAGAATTGGCCCCAGAGTGTTATCCTTTTTTCGGTTACAATCTACAATACATAGGCCTAAAATGATTTTTGATGATCTTTTGTCATTGACAGATGGAACTCTGTTGTTCGTCGCTCCCTTCTAATAAGTGATTTTGTTTTCTTCTTTTCTGCCCTATACCTGTACATTGATTTTGCGAGTTACTTTTTTAGATTTTTTAGATCTTTTTAAATGCTTTTCCTTTTTCCTTTATTTGTTTCTTTATTTGTGGTGTGATCCAGGGGTGTATTTTTCCCTTATTACTCTGGGCTTGTTTAAGGGGGACAAGTAGTTCCCAACATTCTTTTGCTGTAGTATTTTACATCTTAGTTGCCCAGCTATATTCCTGAAGGGCAGTTTTTATTCGATTGTAGTTGCCTTTTGCATAATTATACCTCTAATATTTATGTTCTTGGCAAATTATTTGTCTGGTCACACTAAAAGTGATACAATTATAATCACTGTTGGCTAGTGGGGCAAGAATATTAAGTTCTGCAATCTCTGAGGCTGCATTTGTTAGGACCAAATCAAGAGTGCTCTTTCCCCGGGTTGGTTCCATCATCAGCTGCTCTAGTCCTGCAGTCAGTGTCGTATCCAAAAATAACGACTCAGTAGTAGCATTTGCTGCCACTGTATACCAGTCAGGTTAAAGTCACCTACAATTTCTGTGTCTAAGAAACTGGCAAGTTCTGTGATTTTATTTATTAGGACCTGGTTTTCTTTCAGCGATGAGAGCGAGAGGCTATAAAAATTTCCTAGGATTAATTTTTTTCCATTCTTAGCTCTGAACTGTACACAGATACCCTCTAACCGTAATTCATTTTGAGTGTTGAGTTGTATTTCTGATGATTGTATAATGTTTTTTACATACATGCAGACACAACCCCCTTTTTATTATTCCTATTTTTGTCATATAGACAATATTCAGGGATTTCATTACCCCAGTTCAAAGCTAGGTTCCACCAAGTTTCACTAAGTACTGATATGTCTGTTTGCTGTTGAATCTTGGTGGCTGTGAGTTTACTTAATTTAACCAAGTTTAGGCTTCTAGCACTGGTGAGGTGACCAGTATTTTACAGCTCTTTGTGTGATTGGATGTTACATTACTATTAGAGGAACTCAGTTGTCCCCTCTTTGTCAGTTTAAATCAACAGTTATGTATGATGCAATAGATTTTCCTAGTTTGGTGCTGCCTCTTCTATTCAGATGTAGCCCATACCAACTATACAGGACTTGGTTATCAACAAAAGTTTCCCAATGCTTAAGGCAGCCAATGGATTTCTCTAGAGTGAATTTTCTTAACCATTCGTTTATAACCTCTATTTTGTCCTGTTTTGTTTTACTTGCTCTAGGGACAGGTAGTATTTCTGATATACATATTTTGTAGCCCTTCTCCTCAAGCATTCTCACAATAGAGATGAAGTCTTTCTGAACCTCTTCTTTGCTAGCTTTGTTTACATCATTGGCACCAGTGTGGATCACTACCAGTGGTTTATTTCTGGCATTTTTTAAAATATTACTAGTCATATACTCAATGTTCCTTTATTCTTGCTCCCCTGAAACTTGAGCAGGTTTGTTTTTTCTTGTCTGGGTTGCATATATGCCAATCAGTGTATTTCAAGATGGAGTCCCCTAGGACAAACACTTGTCTATTTTCTGTTCCTTTTTCATTTGCACCCTCCATATCACTATCATTGGTTTGGGAGATGGTTTAATTGGCTACATGGTCTGAAATAGTTATACTGTATTTGCCTCTAGGATAGTGTTTGTTGTAGTATCCTCAGCAGTAACATATGTGTGAGACACCATTTTCTGTGTTTCTTGATTCCCAATGAACAATTATGTAATGGTATCAGTTTCTGAACTGTGTTCTGTGGTTTCTTCTTGTCCTGTTGTGGATGGGGGGGGGGTAAAGATATTTTGTAGTGGGATTGTGTATGCCACGGCCCTACGTTCCTTCTTATGTTTATTTTTAGACAGGGCAGTTGTCCAGTCTGACTCTTCACCACTATCATCCTCCCTGTCTCTTTTAAAGGGAGCTTCACTTGGGTTGTTAATCATACTATCCACACTTTGATTTCCACACAAAACTTGTCCATTGTCATTTTCCCCTAGGTACATTTTGATTTGTTATGCATTTGATCTCTTTTTGCAGCTCCAGTATTTTACCCTTTAGTGTTTGGATTTCCCTACATTGGTTGCATTTGAGGCCTTCAACTCCTGTGTCTCTTTCCAGGCTAAAATTATTACATATAATGTGAGGCATTGCCACCTCCCCAGTGCTTGAAGTAACAAACCCAGCATTGATGTCCATTTTACAGGTTAATTGAGAGATCACTATATATAGTATAGACAAAATACAATTTAAAGTATCACCCCCTTAAAACACAGTTACTTGTGTAACACGTTTACCTGTGAGTATTTGCATTTACCTTAGAGAAGAAAAGGTCCTGGACTGAGTCCCTGTCATCACCAGTGAATGCAGCAGATATGTGCAGATGCGTGTTCACCCTGCTTCACAGAAAGTGTGGTGGACATCTGGAACAGCCTCTCAGCAGAGTTGGTGGGTACAGAAATGGTAGCAGGATTCAAACATGCATGGGATAGACACAGGGGGACCATAGTAACAGGGCTGGGGGGGGTAAGGCAGGAGATCTAATAAGGTCTATGATAGCACAGTAGTTAGGGACTTTAGGGCAGACTGGTTGAGCCAAGAGGTCTTTTTCTGACAACAACTTCTATGTTTCTATGTTAGCCCCCGGCTGGGTTATCATGGGTAAATAAATTGCAATAAACAAAATCCATCACATTCTGAAATTTAAATTTAAACAAGGACATACTGAATTTAGCCTCTCAGAGAATTTCCTTTTTTTCCACCTTACTTTTTCTTTCTCTGCTGTCTTCATCTCCCTGTCAGACTATCCATCCCAAAATCCATCCAGCCCCCTCAGTCTCTCTTTCCACTTTCAGTGATCCACAGAGGGAAGCCTGAGTGTGTCGGTGGCTGTCATTCTGTTTTTCCCCAGGTACTCCTAATCTCCCATTCAGTGATAAGTGGTGCCCTGATAGGCCTCATATACCTGCAGTAACCCTCTTTGAAGCTGCAAGCTCCTGGGTCCACCATAGGGGGTTGCTGCAGCAGAGGAGACTCAGAACCAGCCCTCACAGCTGGAAGTGCTGCCAAGTGGCAGCACCATCCCAGTCATTCTCATGCCACTCAACCAGTGGCCTGTATTCATTTCTGAACCCTGGTTGCCAGCATGGCAGCACTATGCAATGCCACTGGGCCGTCTGGCAGGCCCCAGAGAGTTTTCTTGTAATGAAAATCGGGTCAGGCATAATTTTTGCACCATGTGGCAAATCATTTCAAAAACCCAGGGGCAGCACAGTCTAATGCTTAGAACACTGTCTTCTGAGCAGATCACTAGTTCAAACTCTGCTACAGCTAAAATCTCACTGTGTGACCTTGAGGTAGCCACTTAGAGGAGTAGTACACCCAGAATATGCAAAAACCATATGTTGCGCAGAATGTTTTGTGTGTGAAGTCCTTGTGTGTCCTTCCCTCTGTCTGCTGTTAGGAGTTTTTCCTAAATTAGCCTGCTAGCTTTATGATAGTTTTATGGCCCTGTGGATCTCCATCTGAATCAGGTTTATTGCCTTTCTTGTTCCTACAATGTATCCTGTCTCATGTGACAGTGATGTAGCAGAGACCATAGATTCAACTACAAGCACTGGTTTAGAATTAGTTCACAACAGCAGAGCTGTGTAGCTTTTCTTATACAGGGAATATGTCCATAACAGATCTGAGGCTAGACATATTTATCTTTTCTGACCTAAATTGTCAAATCCTTTCTCACTTATTTGTCCAAGGCATTAATTCAGGATTTGAGGCCTAGATGGTATGGCTGGGTTTTCACAGCCCCTTCGAAAAGTTGCCAATTTTCTCCCAGTTTCCTTTATTTTAGTCCCACTTCTCCATCTACTATAGGTACAACTGAGGCTGCACCATGCCTGCAGTACCATCTGCTGATCATACAGAGGTACCATAGTGCTTGGTGATTGTCCAATGCTTTCTCAAGGCTGGGAGCATGAACTCAGTGACACTACTTGACCTGTGCTGGCCTGTAATGGAAGTTTTGAGATAAGGGCATGAACCTCCATATCCCTCACAGCAACACATGTTATTATAATTGATCAGTGAGAGAAAGCTACACTATGCCATTAAGGCCTACTGGTGTTCCTAACTACAGGGCACACACCCTTTTAATGTTAGAACTGCAAATTGGAGAGAAGGCAGTAGTGTGTTTATTTCTAAACTAAATACCTACACTATATAGTGTGACGAATGCTCATATCAGGATACCTGACAGACTTCCACTGTTATTTGCTCAGTCTGTAAACATAAAAGTAGCAAGGAATGGTTGGCCCAGTGCTGGGGTGGCAGCCTAAAGAAAAGGGTTTGTATGTGAATCACAGAGTCCAACACTATGGCCAGCTATAGGCTGAGGGCTTTGCAAAGGTGAGATGCTTAACTGCCAGTGAGGGAGGAAGAGCATGGGCTGCTTGGGGATTCCCGTGCTCCTTCCTGGCTGATCAAGGATTAACATCAGTGTCAATGGTGAAAACAGAAATTGGATTTACTCCAAGCTGAAGGAAGGGTGTAGCCATGATGATTGTGGTCATCAGGGTGGGGTACAGAGGAAGTTGTGGATAAACAAAAAATAATTAAGGGATTCATTTTTCTTCTCTGTATTCTTACCTGGCAATGACTAAGGGCACTGTACCTCTAAGTAGCAGGGGGACATACGTTTAATTACATCTCTCACTGATGCAATTCCACACACACTGCCAGGTAGGGGTGCTCATTGGACCCTTCAAGAGAAATGAACACAACTATCGTCACTTTTAGGCACTACTATCTATGACCTGGGAGCCTTAATCTGCCTCCAAATACGTGTCATCTAGTTAGTTTGCTCTGTGTTAGCTATGGAATTTCTTAGAGAAAAGGGTGCATTTCATACAAAGCATTCCACCATGTCATCAGAAACAGAATAGTCCAGTTGTTAGAGTGCAGAGCTGTGAACCTGGATACTCGGGTGTGAATCCCACAACTGCTACTTACTCTAAAACTGACCATGAACAATTACCAAAACACCCAGTCCTTAACCTTCTATCTCTTGTTATATTGTATAGGTAGGTAGGTTCATAGGTAGGGTTTTAAGTCAAGCAGCCACAGATCCATATGAGTCTTGCCACATATCAGTGGGGGTACTGTCTAGTTTGTTCTCCCATAAATTTATCTAAGCAATTTTTAAAAGCTCTTATAGTGGGGGCTTCCACAACTGTAGGGGGAAATGCGTTCCACATACAAACCACCCTCTGACTGAACCATTGTCCTCTGCTAGTAGTCTTATAATGTTCCCCTTTCATTTGCTTATTGTGTGACCAAGTTCCTCTTTCATAACCAGGTCTTGTTTGTAACCAGTGGATTCCCACGACACCCTGTCATTGTGTGCCTTGTATACAAAACATAAGTCACCCCTAACCTTCCTATACGAGAGTGAGAACAGACCCAACTGCCTTTACCTAGTACCATATTCCTTATCTTTCATACCTTTTATTCTTTTTGTGCACCGTCTGTGTATTCTTTCCCTAAGTTTAGTTATTACCACTGCTTGTGGGGTAGTTAGAGGTAACCCATACTCTAGTACAGGTCTCACCAAGGACTTGTACAAGGGCAGCAAGACATCCTTATCCTTGCTTTTTATAATTCTAAATATGTTTCCCATAATTATGTTTGCCTTTTTTATAGCCTCTTTGTTGTGTGCATCAAACTGTAAGTCACTTGTGATCATCACTCCCAGACCCCTCTCACTCTCTATACAAGCTATAACCTTATTATTTATTGTATATGTAGCTCATTAGTTATTAAAACCAAAGTGCATCACTTTGCTTTTGTTTCATTGAAGTTGAGACTGTGTTTCTGTGCCCACACTTCCAATTCATTTAATTGATTTTACAGATGCTGGATGGTAGCTGTGTCATTAACTATTGCTCCTACCTTTGTATCATCTGCGTACTTTTTTAACCATGCCCCTCCTGACACCTGCATACTTGATACTAAGATGGAGAACAGCAGAGGTCCCAAGACCGACCCCTGCAGCACTCCACTGTAACTCTACCCCCATCTAGAGGTGTGGCCTCTAACCTGTCCCTCTGTAGGCGACATGTAAGCCATGACTGTATCCACCTAATTAGGATGGGGTCCACCCCTATCTCTTGCAGTGTTTCTATTAGTTTTGAGTGTGATGCCAAATCAAAGGCCTTAGCATAATTCAGGTATACCACGTCAGCTGGTAGTCCCTGGTCCAAGGCCTGATTCACAGATTCAAAGAAGTCAAGGAGATTGCTGGTACATGACTTTCCTCTCTCAAACCCATGCTGGGACACATACATGCTACTCAGACTAATTAAGTTGTTTTAATGTAGCTTTTGACAAAACTTTCCATTATTTTACCCACAATGGATGTTATACTGTAGTTTTCTGTCAACAGCTTATCCCCTGCCTTATAGATTGGTGTAATGTCAGCCAATCTCTATTCCTCCAATGTTTCCCCTGATTGTATAGACTTACTGAATAGTACTGTAAGCGGCCTGAAATTTCTTTAACCATAGTGTTTAGAAAATGTGGGTATATCCCATCTGGTCCACTTGATTTGTTCTTTTTAAGTGTTTTTAATTTCTCATACGCTTGTGTTTCAGAGATTGTATATCCTATCACTTGATTCTCTGTATAGGTAATTGTGGTATGTTTTGTGTTATTTTGCTTCTGGAAAAGACTTAGAAAATAATTATAACATTTTGTAGCTATTCCGGTTTCATTCTGTATTATGTCGGCACCATCTTTTAGGTTTGTTATCTGTCTATTCCTTCTTCTGAGGCTACCTATACAGTTGAAAAACTTCTTATAATTATCATGTTTGTTGCTAAATTCACTTCTGCTTTAGCCTTTGTCTTATTTTGTATCTCCCTCAGTCCCACCTAACCTTTTGTGTACATAATGGCTGTTACAACTATTTTCGGTTTTCACATGCTTGGGATGCAATGTGTATGAAATTATGATCTACTGCTTGTGAAAGAGGTTTGCTGCAGTTCATGAGGTGTGGTACCTAAATCTTAAAGCTGCCCCTCCATCCTCCTCCTCTCTACTTCTTTCCACCCCCGATTGCTCTGTTGACTGCTACTACAGAATTTGTTCGATTGTGTTCCAACTCCATTGTTCCATTTTTTTTGCAAATGCAGTTGTATCCATTCAGTTTTATGTTCCTGCTTGTATTGGATGTTGTATTTTTTAATCTGGTACAGTCCCCGTGTTTTTTTGTTTTGTTTACTGCTTGCCATTAAATTTCTTCTGTGCCAACTGTAATCCTGTAATTTGCTACTGTTTACATATTCCTGTGGTACTGTTTTAACCGTATTTATTCCTTTAAATTCTACTTCCTAATTTTTTGTTATATTTGTATCCCCTTTCTCTGGGATACACCCGGAAATTAACCTCGCCAAGTGTGACATCCAGGTCAAATATTTAAAAAAAAAAATCAATAGATAAAAATTAGGATGGGGTTGGGAACCAGATGATCAGATGGATAGGCAATTGGCTCCAGGTCGTAGTTGGCGGGATAGTCTCATCCCCAAGGAGGGTCATTTGTGGGGTCCCACAGGAATCAGTCCTTAGGCCCATTCTGTTCAACGCCTACGTCTCTGACATAAGGACAGGAATCAGGAGTGAGATGAGTCTCTTTGCAGATGACTCGAAACTGGGGGTAGTGGTGGATGGGGAGGAGGGGAGGG
The DNA here is from genome assembly GCA_016271365.2 of Neoceratodus forsteri. Taxonomy (NCBI): domain Eukaryota; kingdom Metazoa; phylum Chordata; order Ceratodontiformes; family Ceratodontidae; genus Neoceratodus; species Neoceratodus forsteri. The sequence continues at coordinate 975,338,268 of CM057450.1, read as the reverse complement.
TGGCCCTACAGAGGGACCTAGAGGCTCTGGAAAGATGGCCTAGGAAGTGGAAGCTGAGGTTCAATGCAGGGAAATGCAAGGTACTCCACCTGGGGGCCAGAAACCTGGGCCAAGTGTACACTCTGGGGGGGGGATGCTACAAGTCTCAATGGCTGAGAGGGACCTGGGGGTGGTGGTAGATGTCAAGATGAACAACTCTGAGACTTGTAGGAGGGCAGCAGCCAAGGCCAACAGGATGCTGGGATGCATCACTAGGGGGATCACCTCCAGAAGGAGGGAAGTGATACTCCCTCTGTATAACTGCTTGGTGAGGCCACACCTTGAGTACTGTGTGCAGTTTTGGAGGCCACACTTAAAGAGGGACATTAACCTCCTGGAGAGGGTCCAGAGGAGGGCAACCAAAATGATTTGGGGCTTTGGGGACAGGACCTATGAGGAGAGGCTCGAAGAGCTAAATATGTACACATTGGAAGAGAGAAGGGACCGGGGGGACATGATAGAGGTCTTCAGGTACATGAAGAGGGTAAATAGGGGAGGAACAGTCAGGGTGCTTCGAAGGAAGGAGGAGGGGGCCACTAGAGGGCATGGGTGGAAGCTGGAGGGGGGAAGATTCAGGGGAGAAAGGAGGAGGTGCTACTTCACTGAGAGGGTGGTGGAGCCATGGAATGCACTGCCTAGGGGGCTGGTGGAGGCAGAGACAGTGGAGGGGTTCAAGAGGGGGTGGGACAGGTACAGGGGAAGGGTTCTGGAAGCAAAATCCAATGCAGCAAGAATATCCGGAACTGGGAAGGGAGAAGCCAGAGAAGGTGAGGGGGCAGCAAGGTCAGCACCCAGGGTGGGGGCTGACCAAACGAGCAGACACGAAAGAACGTTAGGCCTATTCTGCTGGCATTTTAGTATGTTAGTATGTTAGGATGGTGCCTTAAAAAGATGCACTCCAGGCTTGTCACCTGAAGGGTGCAGGTTCAGATCCCTCACTCCCTAAATGAATTAAAGAAAGTGTGACTAAAATAGATACTGTCTGATAGCAACTGAACTTCATTTATTGAGCTACTACTGAATAGTATGGAAAGAAATCATATTGACAGATCAAATATTGGTAAGGTACATATATGTTCATGATAAGCCATTTTTGCACATAGGCTTTATATTATTAGCAGTGCCAGTGGCTCAGTAGGTAGCACACTTGCCTCTGAGGCTGGGAGATCACAGGGCTGTGGGTTCAGTTCCCACATCTGGCACTTGGGTTACTATCCCAGTACTAGCACTGTAGTGCAGCATGAGAGAGGTGATGCACTTCTGAGGTGCCATCTTTCGGATGAGACGTTAGACCGAGGTCCCATCTGCCTGGATTGGTGGTAGTTCAGGTGGATGTTAAAAGATCCCATGGCACTTATCAAAAAGAATAGGGGACAGTTTTATTGGAAACAAAAATTGTACAAACAAGCCAACATAAGATGCATCAATAAGAAATGCACAGGAAAACCAAAAGGAAAAAGAAAACAAAAATAGGAAAGGGAAATGGGAAAAAAAAAAAAAAATACTGCATAAGTCCTTCAAGTTATAGCTGAGTCAGTGTTCGTGATCCATGGAAGAGCTGTCCACAAGGCCAACAGAGACGATGCCGAATACAAAGTCCTTTCATGGTCGTATATTTTCTTTAAGTCCGCTACTATCTTCCCCTCAAGTTCCGAATAAGAACAAAACTTTTGTTGCAAGGTAAACAAACATCTTGACATCCAAATATTCCATTTAATGACAAGAAATACAAGGTTCAAAGTGTCTCTATGCCATCGAGACCAGTGAGAGGAAAACACCATACATAACATTTTGATATGTGACTGTAGAAAATATAGAAGCATCCAGGAGTCGCCAAGTAAGGCCACCAATTCGCAATATAAGAGCAATCAAAAAACAAATGTGATATAGTCTCTGGGATAGCAATACAGAAAGGTCTAGAGCAAAAACGATCCTGAGACTGTTTATGTTTATGGTTTGCTTTCACATTTATCCGTTCATGACAAGATAACCAGTGGAAGTCCCACATGTGGCCCGGGATCCTAGAACATCGCAACAGGACTAGAAGCGAGGGTAAGTAACTGTCCAGACATTTCGGAAAAGGGGCTTGCACCTGACAAACAGAGGACAAAAGCGTCTTGTACAGTGCCTTATGCGTATTCGTGATAAGAGTCTGAGGCGACACTTGCAATTGTTTTAAATGGAGAAACATTTGCTTAACATACAACGGGACATCCCCAAGTTGTCGCAACACACCCAAAGAATTATGTTCCCACATGTGAAACCAATACCTACAGGAGTCGTAAAACCAAGCTTCCCACCCTCTCTGGGTATTAACCAGTAAAGGCCGTAGGTTGGCTGAAAGAAAAATGCTAGTAAAGAATAGCAACGGATTAATCATCTGGACACCACCTTCAGAAGTAGGCAAGTAAGTAATATTCCTCTTAATCGGATTCAACCGACTGCCCCAAAGGGCTTGAAAAAATAAGCTGAAGACCGTGGTTTCCAGCTGTTTTGGGATGGGGAATACATAACTTAAATACAGGAACAGAGGGAGAAGATAAGTTTTAATCAGAAAAACACGTTTTCTCTTCCCAAGCTGTCCCTTGTTCCAAGAGGTCACCATGCTTCGGCCCTGTTTCAATTTCTCTTCCCAGTTAAATGAATCAGAATCTCTCATCCCAAAATAAACACCAAGTATATGGATTGGGCCTTCTATCACACGTAAAAGACCGATGTTATCTAAAGAGATGGAGGATGAACCCAACCGTATCCCCATACTCTTAGCAAAGTTTATACTTGCCCCAGAGAATGCACCAAAAGAGGAACATTCCTGAAGAGAGACAAGCGCCGAAGCCTCGTCAGCTACAAGGAAACACACATCGTCAGCATATGCAATTGCCGTAAACGGCGATCGCAGTGCCGAACACGAGATAGCACGGATCTGGGGGTGGGCATTAAGACGTCGGAGCAACACATCCAGAAAAAAAAACATACAATAGAGGGCTCAGTGGACAACCTTGGCAAACTCCCCGTTTCACCGGGATCATCGGGCCTGCCCAACCATTAATCAGCGGAACAACAGTAGCCATCTTATAAAGTGTCTGGATCCAACGAATCATCTTATCAGGAATGTGCAGGAAATGCAATACGTTCCATAAAAAATCATGATTAATGGAGTCGAAGGCAGCCTTTTGGTCGACCGAAACAATAAGCCCCGAAACAGAATCCGATAAACCATGCGAAAATAATTCACGGAGAAGAATCAAGTGATCAGAAATTCTCCTGTTTGGTAGAGAACAGGATTGGGCCGGGTGAATAACTATTTCAGCTATCCCGAGCAAACATTGTGCGATGAGTTTCGTCAATATCTTAAAATCTGTATTCAGCATACAGAGGGGTCACCAGTTGTCAAGGGACTGAATGTCACCTTTCCGTTTATACTCATAAATCAAAGTGCCCTTAGTAAACTCCAAGGGGATATGTTCAGAGGCAAGAAGGGAGGCAAACACAGAGGTCAATTCTGGAATGAGGCATTCCCCCAGAAATTTATACAAGGCAGAAGGAAGGCCGTCTGGACCAGGGGTCCGACGTAGGGGCAAGGAAGAGATAGCTAACCGAATTTCCCTTTCCATGAAGGGTTGACATGCAATTTCTGCACTCTGCAAGGAGGGAGAAGGAACATCAAGGGCACCGTACAGTTGTCCCAGGGCCACTGTCACAATAGGTAGAGGAGAAAACAATGCAGTCGTATGGTCAGTAATAATTTGACATAAGTCCGAATGGGAAGTACAAAGATCTCCATTTGAATTGGTAAGACATGACATTGATTTATGGGCAATCTGGTGATAATTAGATTCAAACGGGCAAACAACTTCCCGGGTACCTTTCACAGCATAGCTATGTTGGTGGTATAGTTGTTGCGACTGTTTAGACTGGAAATCCAACATGTCCTTCTGCGCTAATTGTATTTGCTGTGCAAGATCCTGCCCCGTCAAGTATGCTAGTGACAGTAAAGACTGAAAATGAGCTCTCTTCTGTAAATATACAAGATAATCAGTCCTGCTTTTGTACGACTATAGGATTTCAACAATCCAGTTAGAGTACGCTTCAGATCCATCCACCACTGAATTGGATCATCATACATGGATATATGACTTAGGGCATAAATAAATGACAAAAGGGTTTGCTGAAATGATGGTACCTGTAACAAGGATACATTAAATTTCCAGAAACCCGGCCCTTTACTACAACTGGCAGGAGATCCAAAACTAACAGGGAGTAGCTTATGGTCAGAAAAGGCTACTGCCTGTACTACAGCCGAAGTAACTTCTAATATACTTGGTACAAAAACAACATCAATGCTGGTGGCCAGTCTACCCTTCTGAAATGTGGGCGTATGCTGTTTTGTGAAAGAAAAATAAGAATCCATCAAACGGGCAGTACGAATTATGCGTCCCAGCACAAGTGAGTCACAATACAGTTTTTTAGTAGTAGCAAAGGAACTCTTATCCCGAAGACTAAGGCCACAGTTAAAATCACCAGAAAATAAAATTCAGAAGGAAGAATGTAAATAAGGGCGAATTAAATCAAAAAGAGCTATCCACTCAGTTTTCAGTTGGGGGGCATAAACATTCACCACCCGATACGGGCATTGCCCGATCAAAATTCCAAAATCAAAGCCCTACCAGGGGCCAAATCAAACAGCTTCAAAAGTCTAAACTCGGGAATATTAATTAGAATGCCAAGACCAGAGCAGGAGTCTTGGCCTATAGACCAAAAAGAAGGACCCATAAGCCAATCTCATTGAGCCAGTCAGATCTCCTGCACAGTATGGAATCTCGTATCCTGTAAAAAAAATATCCCAAATGGCAAAATCCTCAGAAAAGAAAACACCAGCCGTCTCTTGTCCACACGTTTCAGACTATTCACATTGACAGTATGGCAGGTAAATTGTGACATAGCAGCACAAAAATTAGGTAACCATCACTATTAAGTCTTTCTCTTTCCAGCTACCTTAGTCCCTTTCAGCCTAACCTTGGCCTTCCATTTTTTGTGAAAGGCCTGTGCTTAATTGAATTTCAGAATTATCAAGACCATCAGGGAGGGAAGAAGCAATAGAGGAAGAGTCAGATTCACCACCTGCATCGTCCGATATCGACTGAAGCACCTCAAAGGTATTTGATAGAGCAATAAAAGGTGCTGCGCAGGCTTTCGGAGGGGACAGTAAGGTGCGGGAACCAGATCGTAATGACCTGTGACACATTACTTTGGCAGGTTCATGAGGGGGAGGCATAGTACTAGAGCCTGGGTCCTGCACCACGTCCTCTAGCACCATAGTACGTACTGAGATCGGAACCTCCCCATGGGGTAGAGCCCTTTTAGCTGACAAAGGTACAGTACTACAGGAGGCTTCCAAAACTAAAGCCTTTGGGAGAGGGTGAGTCACCTCTATAGAGGGGGGCTTCTAATATGGTGCGAAGGCGAGCTTTTTGAGCTTGAGTAATTACAAAACGTTGATCTACACCTCCGTCATGCGTTACCTTAGTATGTGCCGCCCAGGGACATGATTGAAATGTGTGGCCCATTTCATCACAAAGATTAAACCTGCAGTCATTCAGACAATGCATACCCACATGACCCATTTCTCCACAGTTATTACATTTAACCTTATCGCACACACTGCTCAGATGTGAGGGGTCCCCGCATCTATAACACACTTTGGGTTGACCAGGGTAAAACAGAACCCCTCTATCCCGACCTAAAAAAAAGGAATTAGGTAAATGCACTGGTCCAGATTCAGAAACATTCAACATGACTTTAAATTTCCAACCCCCTGTCCATATGTTTTCAGAGTCCAAGATTGCCTCTGGCTGACCCTGTAAAGTACAACGCTGTTTTAACCAATAAACAATATTAGAGACATCCACTCCCTCATTGTGAAACATAACAGTAACTATCTTAAAAGCTGGTTTTGAGAGGGGTATTGCCTGAAATGGGGTCCAAAGGGCAGTGTTACACAAGACATGATATTTCGACCAAAAACGGTCAAGACCACGAGATGTCTGAAAACTAATGTCAAAAGTTAGTTCCCCTGAGACATGTATCAAGGCATATATTTCGTGTGCAAAAAACTTCAATGAATCCTTCAACAGTGTTCTGGTCACATACACACGGTCAGGGGGGTCTGGTAACCCACCTCTATAAGAAAGCCGGATGGCATTGTGACGCTTAGCTGCCAGAACCAGAAATTTAAACAATGAAGAGAAGGACCTCGCTGGCCCAGTTCGAGCAAAGGGAGGTCGAACAGTGGCAGAGGTACCGTCAGCCATAGGGTCTGGACCGGGGAGATTCTATGCAGTAGGGACCTTGTTAAGGTCCAGGACTGGATTCTGAGTCAAACGGAGCTCTGCAGGAAGATCAAAAGGGTCTTTCACATTTTGAGAAATCTGTTCTCCCTCACCTATTTCCAGATCGTGCACAGGTCGAGGGGATCGTATAGGGGATGGCCCCAAGACCCAGGAACCCGCCTTGGGGTCTTGCACCCATCCAGCCGCCCGAAGCGCCGCATCTACTGACCATGCGGGGGCAACAGTAGGGTGCTCCTGAACAGGAGAAGTCTGAGAGGTAGCCAAATCAGCCTGAAATACAGAGGGCGGGCTCGCCGCCAAAAAAGTACTCACGGGTTCCTCCACCACAGAGGAAAGTCCAGGGACAGCTTCACAAGACATCTCACAATGCTCCTTTCCAGAGACTCGAGGCAAGTCCACAGAATCCATAACAAAAGTGCCTGCAGGAACCATAGGCACTCCCTCAGGCTGTACACACCGTAGATCCTGCTGTAATCCCAGCTCGGCGGATACAATGATAGCCGCTCCGCCCAACAAACGGTCGTGCGGCACACGCACTGCCGGACTCGAAGGTTCCGAGTCAAAGGAAGTGTGCATCACTTGCGGTCCCCCAGAACACTCGGGCAGGATCGGACCAACCACATCTAGACGAACCATCGACGGAGCAACAGGTACCTCCTGAAAATCATCTCCCAGCACCAAAGACACAGGTAAATCCTTCTGAAAATTTGTCGAGGTCTCCACAGATACAGAGACAGGAGTCAAGACCAGGTCTCCTGTCTCCACAGCTCCAGCAACTGCAGGCAACAGAGCATCCTCCATCTTGGACAGGGAATCCCCTCTGACAGAGTAGGGGAATTTCCCCGGTGTCCTGGCCAAATTTCCCTCATTCACTCAAAATACCACCAACAGCTTAATCTGGTTCAAGGTCAGTTGGCATTCATCTGTATCCCCTCACCCGGGTCTTGGCTGAAAATAGGCAGGATTTGTGTAGTGCACTTACCCAGTCAACAAAAACTAAATAAAATATAATAAATAAATAAATTATTTGTATGCCATCTAAGCTTCTCCTGACATTAAGAGGTTTGGTAAAAAATGCAATATTATTTTAGACTACATGTATATTAAAGCAGAGTTGTTTCAAACTTTTTTTTATATTAAAAAACAAGACACTGGGATCTCATACAAAACACTTTGGGGCCCTATATTCAAAATTTGCTCAAACATAGGCATGAAGGTCTGTTAGCATACACAAATGTATGTGTGAGGCCACAGTAGGTGTGTTGGAAGAGGCACAATAAGGTCCCAAGCACTATCAGGACTGGCCCTCCCACACTTTTGATTCTATTATCTGGATGCCGTATTATCATTTATCAAAGATGCTATGTACTTAGGTAGGGACTGCTCAGTATGGGCAGCTCTGGAAATGGAAACTGTTGGTGGACCAATTCTTCAATCACTTTTGACACCTGCACTGAGTGAGAACATGATAAAACACATTCCTAATCCCTTCACTAGAACCTCAACTTGACTGTGGCTATCCACTCATAACCTTATTGATCATCCTAAATGTCTCTCCCAGAGGTGGACATACAGAGTGCCCTGTGGGGATAATTAAGCCCCCTCACCCAGTACTGCAGACACTCACCAGATGGCACCAAAGAGGACTAGTGACAGTGGGGGATCTATTTGAGAGGGGATGTTGTCCTCCTTTAAGCAACTCTCAGCACAACATACTTTGTCCCCTAAGGACATTTTCACCTTTCTTCAAGTAAGGCTCAGGTTCAAGGCAGGAGGCCAACCACTTGATTCCACCTCCTCACACTCCTCTGGTGAGGAAATACTACTGGCTTCCCAGCCATCCCCAAAACCCATATACTAACTTTATGGCCTGCTCCTAGGCAGCGTGTGATAACCAGTGAACATGGTTCAGTCTAAGTGGGAAAGGGATCTGGGAGGGTCAGGGTGGACCAAAGGAAACTGGGATATGGTCACCAGAGGAATAATAACTTGCTCAACAAATACATACCTTTTCCAGGTCCACTTGAACTTTCTCTACAGAATATATTACATCCCAGCCCTAGCTCACTTGATGGATTCCTGTTAATTGGACAGATGCCCATATTGTGAAACAGGGGGAAGTACTTTTATGCACATGATTTGTGCATGCTCCCACATTCAGCCATTTAGGGCTAAGATCACAGATCTTCTTTCCAAAATCTTGGACCACCAGTGTACTTTTGGTCAAGGTAATCCTACTGGGACATCACACAAGTGGTCTTGGGTGTACGCTATACATCCACCCTCTTTGTAAACTTGGTCTAATGGTGGGCAAATGCCTCTTAGCTCAGTACTGAATGTCTGATAAACCTCCAACCATCTCGCACTGGGTTTCTGCCCTCTTAGAAAGCATAAAACTAGAGTTCACACAGTATTCAGTGCTTAGTTAAATTCCTGAATATGAATGAATGTGGAGGCCCCTGGAAGTGGCACTGGAGGTAGCCTGGTTTCTCAGCTATTGACCCTGGTACATAGTCTTATGGTTAGTGTGATTTTATGAAGGTATACTCACCTGGCGGGGCCCAAAATAGGGATGTTGTTCTATATATAAACACTGGATAAGAATAATTGTTTTCATGGTATTTTCCAAGTGTGCTCACCTGCTAATATTGCATCTATGTTATTACTGTAATAGACTCTTCTGAGGGGATTCTCTCTTCAACAGACTGTTTATATCCCAGCTTTATTTATGGACTGTATATTGCTTTGCAGTATGGATGCTTAACATATGTACCAACTGACAAATTTAACAACAAAAATTTAAAATGTTACCACTTTCAAACATAATTTAACGTGTTATGAAATATCATAAAAGATTATTTTTGGAAATGGTTGGAAGATACTAGTGGTTGTTTTGTCTTAGAATAAATACACTCCTTTTTTAAGGCATATTGTTCCTCACAGTCGATGGAGGATCTAGGCTGTGAATTACAAGAGTGCAATCAAGTTTCACATCCAAGAAGGTTGGGAAGTGATGACACCTTTTGACACTGAAATAAATGTATTGCTTTGTTTAAGGAAGACAGTATGACATTTGTATGTAATATGTTTGTTCAAGGTCCACTACATCAGTATGGCATTATGTTGAGGCCCATTGTCCAAATAGGTTTCAAATAAAAGTACTCCACCCTTCATCAACAGTACTGCTGAGAGCTCCATTACAAGTGTTTGTTTGATCCCTTGGTTCACCACTGCATCATAACTAGCTTTTACAGGGCTCTAGTCAGTTTTTATATCACCCTTGCTATTTGAAAGCCATTCAGTCTGCTTTTGCCAAGTGTTAACTGGCACATTGCAAACAGCCAGGTAGCATGACCACTGGGCTTCCACCAGGATGACTTCATTCACATATCTGGACAGCCTTGTACGGTATGGGCTGCACGCCCATTGGTTCTTGCTCTGCACCAATGGGCATGCAGCCCTACTGGGCAGTCAGTTGGTGGGCGGCAGGGCAGCAGGCTGGTGGGATGCTGCCGCCCGCTGGCTGTGGGGAGCGGGTGGTGGGCTGCGTGAGTGGGTGGGGTGGGTGACACTAGATCACCAGGGGATATGGTCTTGGGGGCGGGGGTTTTGCCACATTATGCAGCCTGCGATCAGGCTTATCGGTCCACTGGACCACCAAGGATACATTCGGGTGGGGGGTTTAAACTGTTCAGCCCATGATCGGGCTTAGTGGTCCACTGGACCACCAGGGATACGTTTGGGGGTGGTTAAACCTGCAGCCCACGATCGGGCTTATCGTCCACTGGACCACCAGGGATACATTCAGGGGAAGTTTAACTCTGCAGCCCGCGATCGGCTTATCGGTCCACTGGACCACCAGGGATATGTTCGGGGGAACACTTTGCTGCCAGTGATTGGGCTGGTTGGGGGTGATTTAAGGTTATGCCCATGATCGAGCTGGTTGGGGGATGTTTTACACTTTGCCCACGATTGGGCTGCAGGGGAGGCACAGGGAGTAGGTTGAGGGCCAGCCACAGGTGGCAGCTGCTGTGTTGGCCCTACAATGTGGCAGCTCACCTGTGGGTGGCCTCGACTTGATCCTTTTTTGGCTCAAAGTTGTGCAGGTGCAGGTTGGGGTTGCGCCTGCACAACTCTGCACAGCCCGGCTGAATATCGGGCTGTGCAGTTTATGCATGGTTCCTCCCCCTCCAGTTCAGCATGCATTCATTTGCATTGCGCTGTTGCTCAGCATGTTTTCAGTGGCGCAACTGCCTCCTGCTGAATATCGTAGAATGGCGCAATTTCGGACTCGCGCAGGCACAACCCTATTGTGCATGGTGCAACCCTTTTGAATATCTGGGCCCATTATTACAATACCTATTACAGCACCATTAGGGTCCATTACTGTGACCTCTGTGTGGAACTAGTTGGTTACAGTACCTATTGTCCACTCCATGGGTATAAATAACAGTTTGATTACAGTTTTCAGACATGTAAGAATAGAGCAATTATACAAATGCTTGCTGAACATTTAAACCTAATTGTCTGAAATCATGCTATGTCAGATGAGTTGATAAATTACCAGTTACTGTTAACAACTCGAAACACAATTGATACGCTACAACAATCAAACTGTGCACTTTTGTATGTGGGTGTCATTTGTCTGGTCTTTTATGCCTTTACTTTATCCACTTGTTTACATTTGTGTCTTTTGTTACTCTCAATCATTTCAATATCAATATTGGAAGGAAAGTGGGAGGTGGGAGGGACAACAATGACAAAACAATAGTAACATGGGGGATATGAGTCTTGTGCCAAACCTATCTGTAGGGTCCTGATCAGCCATTAAGTCCTTGGACCCTAGTCTCACTATTCAGTTCCCCTCGGCAGCCCCAGGCCCCTCTGCCTATATTCTTCATATCCCACTGGAGCCAGGGGAGCCCTCTGTCTTGGTGTCTGGCCTCTCTGAAGTTAGGCTTGGCAGTGATGGTTTCCATGTCATTAATCTGTCTCACCCTGTTGCACCAGTCTGCCACTATGGGAGGCTCCATCTATAGCCAATGGTCTGTGATACATTTCAAGTACACTACTAATAGTATTAGCACTATCTGGTGTGTGGCTGAGGGCATGCAGACCACTGTGAGAAATCCAAGGACCCAATCTGTAAAAGTATCTTGGATTGTCTGCTGTAGAATCTGTTGAGTGTTGCGTTGTATTCCCCCCAAATCTTGCCAGCCTGGGACAACCCCAAAAATGTGCCAATGGGAGCTCTCCCCCACACACAGGATCTCAAGCAGTCTGCCATACTGGTGGTGTTAAAATGTTTTGTTATGGTTGGTGTTCTGTAGTACCTCACCAGTAGAGATACAGCGAAGTTTTACTCCGTAAGCGAAGTACACATGAAGTCAACTACTTTGCATCCATTTGGGACTACACAAAATCTTCATTGAAAAGGGCTACTTCACCCTTAAATGACTGTGTTACTGACTTTGTGTTCACTTCACTTATTTTTCAGAAAGGCAAAGTGTGTGAGAATTGAAACAGCCACAGATTGCAACTCACAATCTGCAAGGCACGTGCTGCAGGCAGGAAGATAATCAAGCAAGACAGTGAACTAGTTTCACTTTCCCCTTGCCAAGTGCTGGAGAAAGAGCTACGTGTGTGTGTGTGTGTGTGTGTGTGTGTGTGTGTGTGTGTGTGTGTGTGTGTGTGTGTGTGTGTGTGTGAGAGAGAGAGGAGAGAGAGAGAGAGATTGTTGTTCAGTTTGCTTTTTGTTTGCAATTTAGTGCCATATTTCTTGTTGTGAGTTGTGCTCCTTTTGATTTTATTTTGTTTTTATATTTTTGTTAATAGTTGTTCTTAATAGTTGAATTTGTTTCTTTGTTTTGTAAAATGGAGAGAGGAGATTTCCGTTCAGGGGCACATAGAGTTTGTCATGTTGGGCCAAGGATGCACGGCGGCACCCTGTGCATTAACCATGGGAATTTGTTCCTTGTTAGTGCTCCCCTCGCTGGAAGTGGAGATAGTGGTGCCATGATGCAAGCACCCCCACCGGTGGCACCTAGAACTGCCCCCACTGCTGGCCATGGCCATGGCAGTGCAGCAGCACCAGCAGCAGGAATAGTTACAGCGGCCACCGCAGCAGCAAAAAGAACAGCAGAAAGTTGTTCCCCCCAAGTGTCCAGCAGCCTATAACACCTGGGGTCCCCCACTGTCTGTGCCAGGTCCACCACGCAGCTCCGTAGAGTGACTTTTTTTTCATCACTGCCTGGTGACCCCAGTGTTGCAAAATGTAACATCTGCAGTGCTCTGGTATGGCATGAGCCCAAGGGTAGACCACCTTAGTAATATGGTGGAGAACATGGAGCAGCGGATGGAGAGAATGGAGGGTAATCATCTGCAAATAATGGCAATGCTGCAACTGCTGCTGAGTTATCACAACCTGGACCTGGAGTCTTTTGGTTTTCCATATAGCTTTCATTGTGTGTTCTGTCTTTCTTTTTGCTAACCCTGTTCCCCCCAAAATTGTAAAAACACACCCAAAAAATGATAAAAGAAGACATAAAAAAATGCTGTCCTTCCCTTCCTTCATTTCCTACCTAATAATCTTTTTACATACAGTAAAAGTATATTTTTTTAGCAGTGATGTTTTCTTCCTGTTGTACAGCTCCCTGCAAACATATATGTTAGCTGACTTGCTCCAGTGTTGAGGGGTATTAATAATACTATGCGGTTCCATCTAGTAAAGTAGGAGCAGTCAGTATGGCTCTTAGTCACTATCCACAGCTTAATAATCCACAGAGATTGTAATAGGATAAATTCCCCAAAAGTTTGTTTTACCAGCATACAGATACAGGTGCCCGTCCCCTGTCCCCACATAGTAAGTCGAACGATATTGTTTGGTACCTGTGCTTTGTCAATGGTGAGATGACAAGTAAGGATTAACCCACGAGAAAGCATGGGTCTACTGTGGAATTAATCCATGGTTGGGGGGGGTTGGACCACAAGGCCGAGGGCCAAGTGGGTCCAACCAACCATGGATTAATTCCACAGTAGACCCATGCTTTCGAGTGGGTTAATCCACTTGTAACATGGCTATCACTGTGCTAGGTTACTGTTTGTGATTACTATTAGATATTACTATTATGAGTGATAAAGACGTCTCAAAACAGCAGTCTTCTGCCTCTCACTACTGTCTCTATAATGGTCTGCTCACTTCACAACGTGCGCGTGCATGTTCACAATGTGCTATCTATTACCATACTGATGTGGTTCTCGGCTCCTACCGTACACCCACGTTACATATCCTGCCCGGAAAGTCACATTCCTTGGTGTGCCCACTGATCTTTGTGTGTGTCTCTCCGTGTTCGTTTCAGCCTGGTTTCCCCACACTTTCGTCGTGTGTGCTGCTGCACTCTGGGTATAGCTGCCCATTTACATCCTCAGATCCACTACGCGGGGGGCATACCACATGGCAACACTTGCGATGCGACTCACACTGGTTCAGCGACTGCACACATCTGGTACTGCCGGTCTGCACAGTACCGCTGCGATTGTCTGTGGTTCTGCCGACTGCTGCAGGAAGACACACCGCTCTCTCCCCCTCATGTCCTACATGTAGTTCCCTTCCTGCAGCCGCTTATTGTGCTGCTCTTTACTTGCTGTCTCCCAGCCTGTTCCTGTTCTGCCACTCGGTCCCAGTTGCCACTAGGGGGTGCCCCAGCACTGCGTTTCGTCTTCACTATGCTACTCTGCACCACTGCTGTTCGGCTCCTCCAGCTTGCCAACCATGGTCTAATTCTTTTTGCACGCCCACGCTCCCAGCCGTGATCTACCATGGTATTAATCCATGGTTTCTGTTGTACCACATGTCGTCTTTCCACCTATCTGACTGCTTCCTTTCCGTTGTCTTTTTTGTACCATGTTACAATTGTCATTACACCGTATTTTAGAAGTTTAATTTAAGTGACAGTGGTAAAAAGAACAGCTATAAAGTGCAAAAGGTTTGTGTAAACATGATCTGTTTTTTAGACATCTTTTACTAAAACTTAATAAATTCCATCACGTCACATAGTTTATAGACCTGCCTTTGTAGGTACAATACACACACATAGATCAATTACTATTATTTAATAGCATACCCCTTTATTATCTTTATTTATTATAATCCTTTCCACAAACTTTTTGCACTTTGTAGCTGTGCTTTTTACCACTGTCACTTTAATTAAACTTCTTAAATATGGTGTAATGCCAGTTACCAACTCAGCTTTGATAAAGTGTGGGTACCATGCAATATCATTTGACTTACTATGTGGGGACTGAGGAGGGGCACTCGTATCTGTTTGCTGGTAAAATAGTCTTTTGGGGAGTTTATCCTACTGCAATGTCTGTGGATCATTAAGCTGTGGACAGTGACTCAGAGCTGCAATGATTGGTCTTCTTCTTCCAGTAAAAAAGTTATAACACCTCGAATGTGTACCCACAGAAAAACAGAGGCATTTCCTGGACCTGCTGACATGCCCCCATGCAGGCACCCCCATGTTAATTTTGTGACGTTAGAAAATGAATGCTGAGCGTGCACTCAGTTGACCTGTATGGGCATGATCTTTCTTTAGCTGTTAGTACTATTTATATCTGCAATTTAGAAAAATGAAGGTGACTGCTGTAGTAAGAGTGGCTGTTACTCTACTCCAGCGGTCGCTTTGATTTCTGTAAATTGCAACAATAAGTAGTACAAAGAGCTGTAGACAAATCGTGCCCGTACATGTCAATGGAGCGCACACTCTGATTTTAATTTACTGACATCACAAAAGGTTGCTGGTGGTGCCTACCAGGGGTTGTGTCACACAGTTGAGGTCACTGGTGTGTTTTTCTGTGGGTCCACAGTCCTGGTGCCATAACTTTTTTACTGGATTGGACCTCATGGTACTATTAATACCCCTCAACACTGAAGCATGTCACCTATCATATATGTTTGAGGGGTGCTGGCTGGGTAACCACCTGACAATGTGCACCTGCTCTTTAACAATTTTGACCTATACAGTTTTATTTTATTTTGAATTGTTCCTTATTTACTGACTTGTATGTATGACACCATTCCTTCCACAATTAATGTTCTTCTGCACTGTAAAAAGGTCATTAACAAAAGTTCAAATGTGACGACTTGCCATTTGGCAAGAAGTGTCACCTGGTCATTCATTAATGAATAAAAGGTTTTTTATTTTTTGCTTTTTACAGTTAGCCAGCCCATTTTAAGTGTGATAACCCACTCCAGCCAATGAGTGTATCAGGGCATTAACACACTCCCCAACTTGTGTAAGTCACTCTGGCAAGCCTTCATGCCTTGTATCACACTCAGAACATGCATTAATGCCCTGTCACATCCATGTTCTGTCATGGGTTCTTTGTAGCATGCTTACTCCCTTTATTCAGATATGAAATAACAGTAGTGCTCCTTTTAATCTTGTTCTGAACCGTTGTTTTACTCAGTATACTCAGCTGTTTTTGAGCTCCTACTGCTCCCTAATGTAATGGTGGTGTGGTGTACCATGTCCTGCTGGATTGCATGGTACTTCATTTGAGTCCCAACAGAAATTATTTGAAATGATACCCTTGGTAATTGCTTTTTATTCACATTTATTTAGTGTTTAACCAAGAAGGGGCTTGTAAACTCTGTTTATCTTGTTAGTAACTTCAGAAGGATTTAAATACTGCATTCTGGTCCTTGGAGGTAGCTAGATTGTCTACTAGGATTTGCTGACAGTTAAACTATTTTTAAATGAATTACAGTTGGCTGAGGAGTTGAAAAAGAAACTTGCAAACTCTGCTTATCTTGGAAGTAACCTCATAAGTGTTTGAATACTGCATTCTGGTTGTCCCTTGGGGGTAGCTGGATTGACTACTAGGATTTTGGGACAGAAACTATTTTTAAATAATTTACTGGTGCGTAGGAGTTTGTGATAGTTAAACTCTTTTTAACAGAGTTACTGGGGTTAAGGAGTGGTTACAGAAAAACCTGCAGTGTGAAACAGGAAAAGACAGTCTTTCAAGCAACAGAGGGTGGTGGATCTAGGTTTACATTTGTTTGTTACAATTCTTAAGATTTTCAGTGCAGGAAGAGTTTAAAGCACAGCTGACTTATTTTGGGGCTGACAGCTCTCGGAGCACAAACCACCAGGCCTGTTTTGGGTCTGGGAAGGTTTACCTGTGTCTGACTTGGATGTGTGGATTTTTCTCTGTTTGATTAGCAGGGTATTTCTCTATCAAATTGTTGTGTAGGGCATCTTGCTGACAGGAAGGCACTCATTGCAGCAGTGGGTCAGAGCTTTAGCTGATTGTTTCACGAGGCACAGTTTAGGCCCAACCCTTCCCACCCTCACCCCACCCACCCCTGGAAATAGTTCCTTTATACCTGGGGTTCTGACATCATTTCCTCAAGAGTGCAAGGTGCATGTCACTGTCATATCCTCTCTAGCACACTGCACTGACAATATAAGCATACACATTGTATATTATAAATATATATTTCTATACTACAAACCAATCACACACACAAAAAACAAAAACAAATGTGGGGAGTAGTGCAATGTAATGGCTGTGGGGCAGCAGTCTTCTGGGAGTCTTTCTGGAGGCTGAGATGCTGCCCTATTTGCAGACAACTCTCTGCCCTGAGGGAGGAAGTTGCCCATCTTCAGGCCACACTGGACAGTAGTACGGGGACCTTCCCCCAGGCCACACTGGACGGTAGGAAGGGAACCTCCCCCATCCAGGGAGCACCACAGCCACCACCACTACCTCAGAGATTGTGAAGAAAACACAGCAGTTGGACCACAGTGGGCTCAGGAAGGGTGAGGATGGTGGAACGGAGGCACATCCAGTCAGTTGGTCCACTCCACAATCCATACACCATTCTGGGGGAGCATAGCTCCCCTATGGATGCACCCACAGAGGAGACTAAGAAGGCTGAGGACAGCTGTCACAAGGGAGGCCCACAGGAAGGAGGCAGAGGACACCACAAGGAAAGGAAGCAGCTCCTGGTGGGGGACTCAATTATTAGGGGGATAGAACTGGGAGGAGCTGGGAAAACTGAGGTAAGGTGCCTGCCTGGTGCCATGGCTTGGAGGGACAGGAAGCGCATCCTCAGGATCACGACAACAGCTGCAAGGGATTCTGAGCTGGACATAATTGTCCACCTAGGGACAAATGACTTGGCTCATCATGAGGTTAGAGCAGTGCAGGAGGACATTGCAGAGTTGGGGAGGGCCTAAGACAAGTAGCACACACAGTATCCTTCTCAGAGGTGCTGCCTGTCAAAGGCGTGGGTGAGGCGAGGGTAATTGGCACCATGCAGTTTAATGAATGGTTGAAAAACGGTGCGGAGCACAGGGGTTTGGCTTCATTGGGGACTGGGGTTCCACCTGGAGGGACAACAGCCTATACTGGCAGGATGGTCTGCATCTGTCCAGGAAGGGAACAAGTCTTTTGAGCAATCAGTTTAAATGCTTCATTGGCAAGCTTTTAAACTAGTCAAAGGGGGAGGCACTGACAAGAAGCAGAAAAATCCCAGCCTCTCCCTACAAAATAGGGTACTAAATGAGAAAAAGACCAAGGTAGAACGGTTAGTGGGGATGCTGCAACAGAAGGTAAAGCTATCAAAAATGGAGAGCAATGAGTACCAATGCCCGTAGTCTAGGTAACAAGCTTCCTGAATTAGTGGCCTTGATGGAGGAGGAACATCTGGATATTGTGCAGTCACAGAAACATGGTACACACAAAACCATGACTGGGACGTAAACATACCAGGATACACTATCTACAGGAGGGACAGGGAGGGTAAAAGAGGAGGAGGAGGAGTAGTTCTTTACATAAAGGAAGGAATAAAAGCAACATAACAAAAGGGTAAACAGGGAGGAGAAGAAGCACTGTGGGTAAATTTGGAGACAGGCAATGGCACCACAATCCACACAGGGGTTGTATACAGACCCCCTTCTCAGGGGGAGGAAATGGACAAGGAAATGATAGAAAGTATACTTAGAATGGCAGAAAAAGGGGAGATACTGCTGATGGGTGATCTGAATATGCCAGATGTTAACTGGAGTGCAGTTGCAGCTGCCACTTTGAAGAGTGGAGTTATTCTAGATGCCCTACAGGGGCATGCCTTAGACAACTAGTACTGGAGCCCACCTGAGAGGGAGCAATATTAGACTTGATACTCCAAATGGAGATGGAGAGAGGATCACAGATGTAGAAGTGGGTAGCCATCTGGGAACTAGCGACCATCGAACAGTATGGTTCACAATAAACACAGTAATAGAGTCAAGCCACTACAAAGACAAAAGTACTGGACTTTGGGAGGACTGACTTTGCCATAATGGGTGAGTGCCTAAGGAATGCACTAGCAAATGGGCAGGAAGGAGGTGGAAGAACAATGGGAATAATAAAACTGTCATCACAGAGGTAATCCCTTTGTGTGAAGCAAATAAACAAAACAAGACGATGTAAGAAACCACTATGGTTCTCAAAGGAAGTGGCAGTGAAGGTTCAAGAGAAAAGAAAGCATTCAGGAAGTACAAGGAATCGCAGAAGGAGCAGGACAGAGAACTGTATCAGTTAAAGCAAAGAGGCTGGGAAGGCAGTCAGAACAGCAAAGGCCCAAACTGAGGAAAGATAGCCAACTCAGTTAAGAGGGGGATAAAACCTTTATAGGTACATCAGGGAGCGAAGGGAAGACCAAGGAGGGAGTGAGGCTTAATAAAGGGAGGGAGGGTGGGCAGAGGAGACTGTGAAAAGGCAGAGATGCTAAACATATTTTTGCTCAGTATTTACTAAGGAAGAGGGGAGATACATAAAACAAACAGTAGTAACACTCTGGATACAGAAGTTGATACCGCCCATTTACAGAAGAAAGGGTTCTGAAAGAACTCTTAAAACTGAAGGTGGACAAAAGCAGGGGCCTGATGGGATTCATCCCAGAATTCTAAAAGAACTAAGGGTAGAACTAGTGACACCACTGACTACCCTTTTAACAAATCATGGGAGGATGGGGTGGTACCCGAGGACTGGAGGAGGGCAGATGTGATTCCCTTCACAAAAGTGGGAGCAAGGCAGAAGCAGGAAACTATAGACCTGTTAGTTTAACTCAGTGATAGGGAAAATGATGGAATCACTTCTAAAGGAAAGAATTGTCGAGTATCTAGAGGCCAGAGGGGCACAGGACCCTAGGCAGCATGGATTCACAGCGGAAGGTCATGCCAGATGAATCTGATAGATTTCTTTGACTGGGTGACCAAAGTAGTAGATCAGGGAGGGGCTGTGGACATGGCCTACCTAGACTTTAGCAAGGCATTTGACACAGTCCCACACAAAAGATTAATATACAAGTTAGCCAGCCTGGGAGTGGGTCCCAAGATGACAGCCTGGGTAAAGAACTGGCTGGAGAATAGGACACAGAGTTATAGTAAATGGAGTCCACTCAGAAGAAAGGAGGGTTACTAGTGGGTACCGCAGGGTTCAGTATTAGATCGTCCTCTTCAATGTCTTTATAAGTGACATTGCAGAAGGACTGGAAGGAAAAGTATGTCTCTTTGCAGATGACACTAAGATCTGCAACAGAGTTGATGCACAGGGTGGGGTGGAAAGGATGAGAAGGGACTTGGCAAGGTTAGAGGAATGGTCAAATGTATGGCAGCTAGATTCAATGCTAGAAGTGAAGGTAATGCACCTGGGAAACAAAACCCAGGGGAAGAGTACACAATGGGGGTGAGATACTAACAACAACAAGAATGGAAAGGGACCTGGGGTAGTCATATCAGATGACCTAAAGATGGGCAAGCAATGTGAGAGGGCAGCAAGGAGGGCTGGGGGATACTGGGATGCATAGGAGCGGCATCACCAGTAGAAAACAGGAAGTTATTATCCTCTGTACAGACAGCTGTGAGACCCCATCTGGAGTACTGTGTGCAGTTCTGGAGACCCAATCTCGCAAAGACGAGACAGGATGGAAGCTGTCCAGAGGAGGGCAACTAAAATGGTGCAGGGTCTGCACCGAAGTCATGCATGAAGAGAGACTTAAGGAGCTTAATATGTATAGCCTCGAGGAAAGGAGGGAGAGGGGGACATGATAGAAACTTTCAAGTACCTCAAGGGAATCAACAAAGTCCAAGAGGGTAGCATCTTTCAAAAAAGATGTGCAAGAACAAGAGGGCACAATTTGAAGATAGAGGGGGGCAGCTCAGAGGTAATTTAAGGAAGTA
The DNA here is from genome assembly GCA_016271365.2 of Neoceratodus forsteri. Lineage (NCBI taxonomy): Eukaryota > Metazoa > Chordata > Ceratodontiformes > Ceratodontidae > Neoceratodus > Neoceratodus forsteri. The sequence goes on along the minus strand of CM057450.1, from coordinate 975,317,645 downwards.
TTTCTTCACAGAGGGTTGTGGATGCATGGAACGGCCTTCCGGTGGAGGTTGTGGAGTCAAAATCAGGGGAATTCAAGCATGCATGGGATAGTCATAAGGCAATTCTGGGGGTTGGGGGTAGGAAGAAGTAGGCTGCTGGTTAACTAGGATCTGCAGCTTATCCAGTAGGTAGGGAAATGGGCAGACTGGGTGGGCCAAGCGGTCCTTATCTGCCATCAAATTCTATGTTTCTATATGTTTCTATGTTTCTATGTTTCTATGTAGATGTACAAAAACAGGTGTGAATACTGATGAAAACCTGCTGCAAGCAAGATTGAAAGTAATGCTGTGTTTATTATGTCACATGTGAACAAACGTAGTCCAGCAGTCATAAATTGTGGAAATAAGGGTATCATATTGACAAGTCAGTAGGTAACCACTGCCAATCAAAAATTGCATAGAAAAGTACAAGTAAAAATTGTCAACCGATTATTGCACTGCTGCAGTAGTTGTCATGCAATATACGTTTTTGGGTATTGTTGACTGTGTTCAGTTTTCTTAGCATACCCACAACAACCTCAATAAAAATACCCTACCATCACCCAACACAATTACTGTACAACCCCCAGAACAAAAATTGCTATGATATGTGACTGTAGCATGCTTATACTGCTATCTTGCTACATCATTCAGCATGCAATATTAGTGTCCTGACTCCAGATGAAGAATAATCACATGAGAAAATGTTCTGAAAAGTCACAATTATTTCAGAATGCACTGATTAAAGTGCGCACCAACAGCCACAACTCTGCATAAGTATGACCACTAAAATGGCTGTTGTTAAAATGTCATGAAAAGACCTGACTCCAGATGAAGAATAATCACGAGAAAATGTTCTGAAAAGTCACAGTTATTTCAGGACGCATTGATTAAAGCATGTACCAACAGCCACAACTCTGGCACCTGCTGCTGCTGTTGTCCTGTTTTCTGCTTGCTGCTGAGTGCTGACTGAGCCGATGCACAGAGTGTTGCCAAATGGTGATAGCCACAGATGACCATGGGGTGAACCATAATTTGATGTCCTGGAGGACCATTAATCTGCTGCACTGACTGAAACATGCTGCCCTATGTGTGCGTAGTCATACCACCATTGGTAAGTTACTGTATGTGTCACGCTTAGGTCTTTTCAGAAACCCAGACATTTACTTTCTGTATATGAAAGCATTTCTTCTTTTTTCTCCCACAGGTCATGTAGTCCTACCTTGGTTGTGCACAGTTCGGTTTGCTGATGACTTTGGCTGTATGAAAACTGTCAAGCCATGAAAGGTAAGTATTTTTTTTTTTTGAGGGAGGAGTTTGGGGCATCATTTAAAAAAGAATTTCAATAATGATTTTGTTTTCTTTACAGGCATTCTGTGTATCCTCCAGATTCATACCAGTTGCACATCTTCTGATTTGAATAAAGCACCACTGGCAGCTCACAGCACCTAAATGTTACCTGCAAACAGACAAAGAAGAAATTATTCGGACTTCATTGCACTATCACATTCTGTTCCAAGTGAGACTGCTCCTTCCTGTTATATCCAGCTTAAAATACCAAGCTATTAGTAAACCAGTCCAAGGACAACTAACACGTTTAGTACATTTGACATGCACTGGCACACTGTCTTAAGTTACGTTACATGACGTGTTATCATGATCAGGATAAAACGTTATAGAACCATGGTGTATTGGAGTACTCCAGTGACAGATGTGCATAAAAAATATATTATCTGGCCTGTATGTCATCTCTGTTGCATGCTTTACACCAGCTTGAAAAAATGAAAGACTAAAAAGAACAGATGAAATAAGATTGATACGTACCTGAAAATGATATCCTTTAGTGTTCATTAGACTGACTGTGTTTGCTAATGACAGCACACATTCTGTTAAGTGTACTCACAGAATCTACAAAGGGGAAAGTAAAATAGAATGATGGGTCATTATTTGTACATAGCTGTCATATGGAATGAGAGTCAAGGACACTGTTTTTCTTTTTTTTTTTTTTATGAAAGACAAAAAAAGTTACCATTACAGAAATGTGACAGCCTTTAAACCTGTTACACAACTACTACCAACATCCTCCTCATCCTGATCATACAGGAAGCTGCCCTTACAGTCGTCAGGGTTGGAGTTGTGCCCACTAGGGAATTCTTTTGCCATTACTGAATCATCAACCTCAGTGGTACACCGTTTGACTCTGCCACCAGGATGGTCTGCTTAGCCCACATCATCAGCACAACCATCATCGTGACAGAGTACAAACACAGATGTGGCTGTTTGACTTGGTAAGTGACCTTCATTCATTTTTATGTTGCCTTGCATGTGGTGATTTGCATATGCAGCCCATGATGCTTTGCACTGTGGGGGCATGTGCGATTTTGTATTATCTTGTGACAGTAGCACATTCAGAAGTGTGTCAGTGTTGTGGCAAATGCAGGGAATGCCTTAGTGGGTGTGTCCCTCAGCCACCAATCAGTGAGCATGCTGGCGATGACTGCAGTTTCAGAGAGAGCCACAGAGTTTAAAGAAATCTGCCGCTCTAATGAGGTGCAGTTTCCTCATTGGAGTGTCGGATGACAAGGCTCTGTTATGTGCCTTTCCTGGTGAAACGTTCCAATAAATATGGTGGCTCCTGCCACCTGCCACACAATCCCCACAAAGCCGACATCTGGGATGCCCAATCCCCATGTCAGCATATCCCCCTCAGTTCAATTATTTTGCCAATGAGCAATGAGGGTGCTCAATCCCCATCGGCATCACATTTGCCCCTCCCACAAACTCGTGGCACACTGTGAGCCCAACCCACTGTGCCCCAAAGTTTTTTTTACCTGAAAATGAAACCATCCCAGATATTTCATTTTGTTTTATTTACCTGTTAAAAAAAACAGTCCCTCATCATCCCACCAACCTCCTTCCTCCAACTCGCACCCATCCTATGTACTCCCCACCTCCCTGCACCCCCCCATCCCATACTTACCTCCCGAGGTCTGGCGCTGCAACCTTCTGTGGAACGGGAACACATCTGAACTCTTCAGAGCTGAACTTGGAGCTGAAGAAATGCTGGTAAGCTATATAATAGCAGGCAATGGGGGGGGGTTCAACTTAGGTGGCTATCTCAGTGATTTTGGGGAAGTTTGTCACCAGATTTTCAACATGGGGTTCTTGGGACCCCAATTCATGAACACATGCACTGTCATCTCGTTACTCTGTCCTGAAATGTGATTTTGTGGTCACTGCATGCATTCACCTTTTGAGGCTGATTAAAGAAACAACAGTGCCACCGCTCAGGAGTGACTGTGTTATGAGCATGCATTGTGCAGTTTCCACGCACGCTCGTAACTTCAAAATTTTTTAATATTTTCACTCCAGTTTTTCAACATTGCCATTTTTTCACATCTACTTATGAACAGTGCAGCTGTCATTTTTCACATCCTGCCTGAAATGTGTTTTTGCACCTGTGAGATGCAATAGCACGGTCACTGTAGGAAATCAACTTTTGGGACAGATTAACAAAATCATAGTGCCACTGTTCATGAGGGAAGGTCCCCAAATGCCTGTGTTGAAAATTTGGTTAAAAAATCCCCAAAATAATTGCATTATGGGTGTACGTTGTGCAGTTTCTATGCACACTCGTGACTTCACCCATTTTTCATATTTTCACTCTATAATTTCAACATTACCATTTTTTACATCTTCTCATGAACAGTACAGCTGTCATTTTTCACATCCTGCCTGAAATGTGTTTTTGCACCTGTGGTGCCAAATGGCGCAGTTGCTATGCAAAAATCACCTTTCAGCTAACAAACTGATAGTGCCACTATTCATGAGGTGGGGTCACAAAAAAGCCCATGTTCAAAAATTTGGAGAGAAAATACCAACAAATGTCTGGGGTGTTAGGGTTTCCAACTGTAATGCCCCACCCTGTAGAGACTGACAGGCATCAGGGGTTTGATTCGGGATCATTGGCTGTAATGCTTATGCCATTCCACCCCCACCCCCACCCTGCATCCAGTGACAGGCATTGAGGTGTGCCTTGGAGTCTCTGGACCCAACGGTCACCCCTTTCTCCTATACTGCACCCATTTCAGCTTATTTCAGCATGACAGGTAGTCAGTGCAATGTAACTTTCGTTACATTGTACTGACTACCTGTATATTCTTTGCCAATTTGTCAGCCTGGTTTTGTATAAGATGTGTTCACATTGTTTTTTTTTTTTTCTCTCTTATTTTTCACAATGTTTAATGCTCTCTGTAACTCTCATTACCCGGGTCAACCCTGAAAAAGGGACTGTACTTGTCTCAGTGGACTTACCCGGTCACCAAAACTCAAATAAATAAATATTTCCTTATGGAATGGGGTGAGTGTAAGGCCCAAAGACCTCAAGGCACACCGCGACACTTGTCAGTGTCAGCAGGGTAGGGTGAGGTGGAATGGCGTGAGTGTTATGGCTGATGACCCAAAGGCTTGCCTCAACACCTGTCAGTCTTTGCGGGGTGGGGGTGGGCTTGGCATCAGTTCAGTATTTTTACTGCCATTCTTATTATGCATCTCTCTAACTCCTGCACTACCAGTGCCAATGCCAGCAAGACAACATTCAGCATTGACAAATGCTCATTATAAATATTGTCAGCATGCTGACATTTGCAGGTGACAGTTTAGTATGACAGTCATGCACTATTGCCCCTGCAGATCTGAATACCCTCTCCACACTTACACTGGAGGTGGGCTGGTCAGGTACTTCAGTGCTACTGAAGTCAGCTCTGGACATTCATTCACCTTGCCACTCCAGTACAGCAGAGGATTGTCAAGTACTGACAGATGCCTGTTTTCTGCCAAATAGGCATCAACAGTGCTCTGTGCTGCATGCAGTCCTGATGAGTCATCCACCTGTTCACAGGATTCATCAAGGTCACAGATTCCTACTTGAGACAAGGCACCCCAATGTGGGTTAATGGCAACCTGGTTTGCTGACACCACTCTTGCCCTGCAGCCACCTTACTGGATGTGCTTACTCCACAGTGACTCTCTGCCTTGTTATGCTGTGGGTTGCAGAATTTTGCACGTGACTTCTGTGCCCCATGAAACAATCAGACCAGCTGTCCAGTCAGATTTTGAACCTGATCAGGCCCTCCCTCCAGTAAGGATGCAATGCCATGTTTGTATCGTGGGTCCAGCATTGCTGCTATTCCACTTGGCTGAATAGCGGTGATGTGCCAATTGCGGACAAATATTGTAAGCATGTGTTTCAGTAATGCACTGCTTGATCTATCGCTGGACACATCAAGGCTAGGCTGCAGATTCAACAAAGTCTGCCTCAGCACCCGCAGCAGTGGAATGGCTTGACTAATGGATGCAGTGTCACCACTCACTGCCTGTGTGACATGTTCAAACAGCCTCAAAATTGATATCACTGAGTTCATGAGACGCCACTATTTAGTTGTCATAGACACTGAGGCCCCTGAACTGTCATGGCTAGTGTGCATTACAAGGTATTCAGAGGTCACTTTATATGGTTCATACAACTGCTCTGCCATGTAAAGTGTAGAGTTCCAGTGTGTGACAACTTCAAGATTGAGGCGGTGCTGAGGGAGACTGTTTGTTTTGAATCTGCAGCTGTCTAAGTTGATCATGGTTAAGAATGGAGGGGGGGACCTTGAAAGATTCAAAGACAGATTCTTCTGTAATGTAGTTTCTTTTTATTTGTGGGGCTGAAGATGTTCCTATAAGAACAAGGATCCATTACCCACCATATTCATTTTGTTTACATAAGTTGGTCATGGGCCTTTCCAGAGCATGAAAAGTGTGCACAGATGCAACATGCAGCTGTCAGCATTTGCTTGATGTCAGGATGCTGCAGAAACTCCTGTACATCAAGATTTAAACAGTGGACCATGCAGGGAACCCTCTCAAAGCCACCATTGCTGATTCATTTAACGATGTTTGATCCATTGTCACTAGCTATAAAGTCAGCTTTTAGGGATGAGCGTTCAGTCACCGAACAATTTTTGTCAGTAACAATTCTAGCATGTTTTCACCTGTGTGGGACCTTGCTACACTGTGCGTTGCAAGAGTCCCATGCTGTCTAATTCACTGAAGGTTGCTACCATGTCAGTCTGACTTATTACACTGATTTCCAATCCTGCCAGCACAGACAACCCCCGGTACCTGTACCCAATGTGCAGCAATACACAGATCGGAACTACCTACCATTTTGCCATTTGTCCACATATCCATACTTATTTATTTATTGAATTTTGTTGACCCAGTAAGCCCACTGGGCCTAGAAGTCCCTTTTTCAGGGGTGACCGGGGGTGGGGATACAGATGGTAAGCAACTGAAATTGAACCAGATTAAGCTGTTGGTGGTATTTTTTTTTTTTAGTGAATGGGAGAAATTTGGCCAGGATACCAGAGAAATTCCCCTACTTTTCAGAGGGGGAACGTCTGTCCAAGCTGGCGGACGCACCCTTGCTTGCTGAGGAGGTGGCAATGGAGGTGAGAGACCTGGTCTCAACTCCTGCCTCTGTGTGTGTACAGACCACATCTGAAACTACTGAAGCAATGCTGGTTTCTGTGTCTACTGCAGAAAATGAATCTACACTACAGGTTACAACTTTAGAACCTCTGCTGGGTCACCCTGACATGGACTCTCAAACGTCTTTACTCCTTGCCATCCCAATGAGGGATTTTTCCACTTTTGACTCTGCTACTGTCTGTTTGGCTGAAAAGGAGCTTCAGGACCATTTGGGTGATGCAGAACGTCAATTTGAGATTACAAAGAAGAATTTGAACAGAGAACTGCAATGGATTCGTGAAGTCAGATTGGCAGGATGTATGTCTCCTACAGCCCACAATAATACTTTGCAACAGCCTACATTGCCTTTTCAAGTGGCTGAGGTGCTGCCCTGTGCAGCCCATCCTGGCGAGTTCTCATCTGGAATACTCCCGCCTGGTTCTCAGGTGCCCCTGCAGCCTACAGTGACATCATTGCATACAGTGCCTAGTTTGCCTTTTGTGACACACTCTCCCTCTCAATTGCTATCTCTTGATACCAATCCTGCTACAACACCTACCTGGTCTGTAGAAACAGCATTGCAAGGAGCTGGCTGGGTGCAGGAACCTACAGAGGGGAAGTGGGTTTCTGTTCCGTCCCCTATTCGGTCCCCCTGTCTCAATGATTTTCCTGAGCTGCAGCATTCACCAAACAGAAGTCTGCCTATGTCTGACTCCTTGTGTCTCCCCAAGGAATTGGAACTTTCCCAGCAACCAGTCTTGGAACCTGAGGCAGTCCAGAGAAGGGCAACCAAAATGGTGCAGGGACTGCATCAGAAGACATATGAGGACAGATTAACAGAGCTCAATATGTATACCCTTGAGCAAAGGAGGGAGAGAGGTGATATGATCGAGACATTTAAACACCTTAAGGGCATAAACAAGGTGAAAGAGTCTAACATGTTTAAATATAAGAAAAATAGCAGGACAAGAGGACACAGCATGAGATTAGAGGAGGCCGATTAAGGGGAATGTGAGGAAATTCTTTTTCACAGAAAGGTGGTAGATGCATGGAATGGCTTACCACAAGAAGTGGTGGCTATGAATACAGTGCAGGGCTTCAAACATGCATGGGATAGGCATAAGGGAGCAATAGAAATGACTATGAATAGATAGGTCACTGACAGAGCAAAGGCCGATGGCACATTTATAAGGTAGAAAAAGAAATGGGCAGACTGGATGGGCCTTGCGGTCCTTATCTGCCGTCAACTTCTATGTTTCTATGTTTCTATGTTTCTTTGCAGGGTTCTCTTATATGTGCTGCTTCTCCCACTACCATTATAGAGAATACAGCTACTGCAGTAGTGGAGCCCCCCTCAAAGAAAATAGAGCCAAATCATTCTTCTTCCTCATTGTTTAAATTTCAAATTCTGGCTGCAAAGTGGCATAATGTAGTACGATTGGCTTATATGGGTGATTTACCTGAGCCACCGGACCGAGTGTATGTAGCTCGGACACTACTCAAGGACTCTGAAATTCTTTTCTCACAAAATATATGCACTGATTCATTTTTCCGGTGAAACTACTTTTGATGTCAGCTTCCAAATGCCTCGTGGCTTGGAGCATTTTTGGACATGTTATCATGCCTCAAGAAATACTGTCCTATGGACCCTGTTTAAGGCCATTCCCCTTTCCAAACCAGCCTTTAAGAATATTACCGTCCTGTTTCAGAACAAAGGTGTTGACATCACTGGCATTGTCTATTGGCTAAAACAATGTTGTACTGTTCAGGGTCAGCCTGAGTCAATACTGGACACAGAGAATATTTGGACTGGAGGCTGGAAGGTTAAGGTTTTGTTACACTTTAATGATTCTGGTCCAGTGCACCTACCTAATTCTTTTTTTATAGGTCGTGATGGGGGGTCTTGTTTTACCCTGGACAACCGAAAGCTTGTTACTGGTGTGGAGACCCCTCTCACCTTAGTAATGTCTGTGATAAGCTAAAATGTAACACCTGTGGAGAATTGGGTCATGTGGGGATTCACTGTCTAAATGAGTATAAATGTAATCTTTGTGATGAGCTGGGTCATACGTTTCAAAATTGTCCTTGGGCTGCTCATAATCAGGCCACACATGATGATGGTGCTGATCAACGTTTTGTAATCATGCAAGCCCAGAAGGCTCATCTTAGGACCACCTTAGTAGAGCCAACTTCAGAAGTCACTCAACCTCTATTGCAGGTCCCTGAGCCTGTTGTAGATCAGGTTGTGATACCCCTGGTGGCCTCTTGTGTGGTACCGCTTACTGAGACGACCCCTCCTAGCCCTGACCCTGTTCAATCTGTCCAGCTTGTCCTGGACCCTGTTCCAGGCCAGAGTACTATGCCACCCCCCCCAAGTACCCACTAGTGTTATGTGTCGGAGGTCTATGAGAAATTACCCCCCGGGCATTACCATCACCTCCTTTGCTTTTGGAACCCCCTCCTGTGGTTTTGTCTAAAGCCTTTCAGCTACTCCAGACTGTTTCTGATGATGCTGGAGGCGAGTCTGACTCTTCCTCTGTTGCATCTTCCCTCCTGGATGGTATTACTGACTCTGAGATTCAACTGGGTACTGGTCTTTCTCAGAAGTGGAAGGCCAGGGTTAAGCTAAAAGGGAAAAAGGTGATACGTAAAAGGAAATCGTAAGGTATTTCTGTTCTCTTTGTGTTATGTCTCACTTTGTTAGTCATATTATTAATGTGAATAGTATTAAGCGTCTGGCAAAAAGAAGATTGATTTTTTCCTGTTTACAGCTTTTACCTATGGGGATCTTTCTGTTGCAGGATACACGACTCCATACCACCCATGAGATTTGACAGGCACAACAGGACTGGCTTCTAGGTCCTTCTTTTTGGTCCATTGGCCTGGACTCCTGTTCCAGACTTGGGATCTTATTCAATATCCCAGATTTTCATTTGCTAAAATTGATTGACGTAGCCCCTGGCAGAGTGTTAGTCTTAAATTTTTTAATTAGGCCCTACCCTTGTCGGGTTATTAATATTTATGCTCCCCAAATTAAGTCTGAACGTATAGCTTTATTTTCTCTACTCCGCCCTTATTTGCATACCTCCTTTTAGATGATATTTTCTGGTGACTTTAACTGTGGCTTAAGTCTTCTTGACAAAAGCTCTTTTGCTACTACCCAGAAATTGTTTTGTGACTCCCACGAATTAGGGAAGTTGGCTCATACTGCTCATCTCAAGGATGCCTATTGCTCTTTTACTAAAAAACATACTCCTAAATTTCAAAAGGGTAAGCTGGCTACCAGAATTGATTTTGTGTTTTTGCCCACACACTTCCAATTACCTCTGCTACTGTACAAGCTGTGGAATTTTCTGATCATAAACTGCTTTCCGTAGGCCTTGGTTCTGATGTCACTGTTCACAAAGGACCAGGACTCTGGAAACTCAACATATCTCTGTTGCAAATTCCGACTTTCATGCAGTCCCTTTTATCCTTTATTCAGGCCAGGAAATCCATTTTTATTTGTTATGCAGACCCTATTGCATGGTGGACGGACACTAAACATGATTTGGTGCTCTTTTTGAAAAGATATAGTTGTCAAAAATGTCGAAGAGAATATTTGGAATATTTACAGAAAAGGGTACATTTTCAGTCCTTGTTGACAACAGCTTATACGACAGAACAAGATCTTTCTCAACAATTGCACTTAATTCAGAATGATATGTTAAAATTCCAGTCTAGACAATCACAGCAACTTTATCATCAACACAGTTTTAATGTGGTAGGCACAAGGGCTGTTGTTTGCCCTTTGAGTCAATTCTCAACAAATTACAAAAAGAATATGTTGTGTCTTGCCGATTCTGATGGCACCATATGTACCTCTCAGTCGGACATCTGTCGGATAGTGACATGTTACACCACTGCCCTCTTTTCTTCCTTTCCAGCTGCAGATGTTGATCCTGGGGTGTTGTATAGGCACCTTGACATCCCTATCCCTTCACAGCCATGTTCTGACTCAGCCTGTATACCTGTTACTGAGTTAGAATTGAAGTTGGTTATTTCTTCCTTATCCTTACGGAAGACTCCTGGTCCAGATGGACTCCCCACTGCCTTATATAAGGTACTGGGTGACCACCTGATCCCTGAATTAACTTCAGTATTTACCTCCCTGTTAGCTAGTGAGTTTATCCCTTTAGATTTTACTAAGGGTACTTTGATTTATATCTATAAACAGAAAGGAGATATACATTCTCTTGAGAATTTGCTCCCCTTAAGTATACTAAACATTGACTTTAAGTTATTAATGAAAATCATTGTACAACATCTTATGAGGATAGCTGAAGTGGTTTTGCACCCTGCTCAGTCCTGCTCTGTACCGAACAGAAGAATCTCTGACCATTTGATTCTCCTTCGAGAATTATTTTCTCATGGCTACGCAGACTCTGTTTCGGGTTTTATTGTATTGGTAGATCAGAAGGTGGCTTTTGATTCAGTTAACCATGATTTTTTATGGAAGGCTACATTTTATGCATGTGCCTGGTGAAATGATTTGCTGGATTAAGACTTTTTATAGGACTGCCACTGTTGTGCCTGTTGTGAATGGTTGGGTTGGACCTATGATCCTCATAAAAAGAGGGGTTCGCCAAGGGTGTCCTTTGAGCCCTCTGTTATATGTATTTTTTCTAGATGTTTTGCTTCGCCGTCTGAATACTCATCCTCAGATTCATGCCCTTTCTAGTTCTACTTTAATCTCGCCGTATATGGCAATTGCATATGCAGATGATGTCTGCATTATTGTGGCTAATGCAGCCTTTGTGGTTACTGCCCTCCAGGAATGTTCTTCCTTTGATGATTTTTCTGGTGTGAGTTTAAATTTTACCAAAAGTTTTGGTATTCGGTTAGGATCAAAAATAGCCCCTTTTTCATATATTGGTCCTTTACAACTTGTTAAGGAGCCTCAACGCATTTTGGGAGTTTATTTTGGGACTGTAGATTCTGACCTTTTTAATTGGTCTGCTAAATTACAACAAGGCAAACTTAAGGTTGCCTCATGGAATAAGGGGCAGACTGGGAAGAAGAAGCGCGTTTTCCTTATCAAGACTTATTTGATACCGACTTTTCTTTATTTAAGCTATGTATTCCCAATCCCTAAACAATTAGAAACTGCAGTTCTTGGTCTCTTCTTTCAAGCTCTGTGGGGAAGCCGGCTTAATCTGGTAAAACGGAATGTTACTTACTTACCTATTTCTGAGGGGGGGGGTGTTAACATGATTAATCCTCTGTTATTTTTTTCATGTATTTTTTTGACTGCAAATCTTCAGCCTCTATTGATAAATACTCAGAGAGGATGGGAACCTTGGTTCTATGATTCTTGCAGATTATAGTTTCATTTATGGGAATGTGATTCATTAACTGTGATATGACAAACTTTGGGTATACCGGTATATATTAAACACATGTTTTTACATTTGAAACAGTGGAGGATATCTACCCAGATGTTGTTAACAAATTCTCATAAAGTATTATATAATAATCTGCTCCTGACCTTTTGTGCAATACAGTTGCCCTTTGAAAAGTGCCCTAGCCAACATCTTCCTTCCCTATTGTTTTTTTTACGGTGTAAAAGGGTGCCTGCTCACATGTGGGACTTTCATTGGCTGTCGTGTCATGAAAGAATTAGTGTCAAAGATAATCATAAACACAAGCAGTCTCAAAACCAACAGTGTTCTAAACTGTTGTGTATTTCTAAATTGGAAACTATATTGCACTTATTTTTTGAGTGTTCTTTTATTCGGCACTGGTGTTTTTTTTTGGCAAGAGTCTGGGCCACTCGCCCACTCCATTATTTCAAACGGTTTCTTACCAGAATATTATGTATGGTGTTTTTTCTCCCCAGTGGTCCCTTTGGACTCTGGAAACGTTAAATCTAGTTTTTGTAGTAATTAAATAGAATATTTGGATAGCTTGATGTCTGTTTACTCTACAGCAAAAAAACTGTTCTTATTCAGAGCTTGAGAAGAAAATCGTAACAGACCTAACTAACATTCATGTACATGAATGTACATTATTTTCCAAGGAGACATTACTTGAACTTTGGAAATCTCTTCCTTGGATCACGGACTCTGATTTTGCAGTGACCTGATGGATTGTCTCTTGATATGCATAGTTCTGTTCTGTTTTTTTTTGTTTACTTCTGTTTTGAGTCCACATGAGTTTTTGAAAATTGCTTTTGTTTTAGTACTGTACGATTTCTTTTGTTTTAATAAAACTTTCCCCTACTCTTTTTCGATAAGTGCCATGGGATTTTTAGTATCCACCTGAACTACCACCAATCCCGGCAGATGAAACCTCGGTTTAACATCTCATCTGAAAGACAGCACCTCAGAAGTGCAGCACCCCCTCATGCTGCACTACAGTGTCAGTATTGGGATATTAACCCAAGTGCCAGATGTGGGAACTGAACCAACAGCCCTCTGATCTCCCAGCCTCAGAGGTGAGTGTGCTACTTACTGAGCCACTGACACTGCAAGTAAATGTATGGTGATGAGGAATGTTGAAGGGCATGTCTTACAGACTCTGTCACAGTCTGATATAACTCTGTGACAGCACAGGTGGAAAAGTAGGTCCTGGATGGGACTTTCCATTTGGGACAGGCATGTGCTGCAAAATGCCAGAATCTGGAATTCTCTGCAAAGGAGAAGTGCAAAAGATCAATTGCCAGCATTTCTGCTACAGCAGCACTCAGTTCATGTGACACCGCATGATTTGGTGGGTATTTCATGTTCCGGGCAAAAAGACCGTGCAACGTAGGCTGCATTGTTACCTGTTTTGCATGTGGTGTGCCAAATGGCTATGATCTGCAAACTGCATGGGTGGGGTGCTTTTGTCGTGTGATGAGGGGTGCACAGGTGGCAAGTCAACAAATTATGTTATTTTCCCTATTTTAAGCACAGGGTTGATGTACTAGAAATACAGCATGCGCCACCACCACTGTTATTCTGAGCACTACTTGACAATTCAAAGTCATCCTCCTCCTCAAGCCTGTAGTAATCTTCCAGTGTTATTCCACCACTACTACAGACATGGCTACTTGGGCTACTTACAGTCAAGGAAGGGGATACCATGCTCAATAAGGTGGATGAGGGTGAACGCCCCATTATGGCATTAGAGCCCCTCTGGTGCCGAGTCCACAGTGCCAGGGGCCTGCTCTTCAGATGTGTATGCTGGCCCCGGTTCCCAGGTGACTATCCTTTTTACCACACCTCACATGCACTTGGCAAAGGTGGCAGATTGCTACTGTTTAATCATTTGCTTCTTATATAAAAAATTCCCAAACTAGAGATTTTGATGCCCTATTTTTCACATGTCCCTGATGCTGCATATTGGGTTCCAGTTTTTTAGACACTGAAATGGGGGGGTGTACTGCATGATTTCTGTTGGACACACTTGGACTCTACCGGACCATCACAATTTATGACTATTACTTGGTCATCATCATCAACAGACTCAGCTACATCACAACTTTGAGGAGGGGGGATTTAATAACAGACTGTTTACACACAGCAACCTTTACTTTCATTTTCTCTGGTTCCCAACTGGGTTTACTGAAATCATCATCATAATTATCATCCACAAATGCAGCTTGGATGCTGTCCTGTGGAGAACATGTTCCAACCACAGCCTCAGTCTGATCAGCCACTAGTTTTTCTTCAACATTTGAATCATTGGATGGCCCAAGCTTAACCTCAACAACACTGGAAACATGATATTGTGTATCAGAATCATGTTCAACTACTGTGAGGATGGGGACGGGGAATGTGACATCAACTACACTCTGACTCATGTCTTTGGACTCCACAATATTTTGGCAACCTGTTAACTTGTCACAGGTTGAACTTGGGGCAATACTCATGCCATCACCAACTTTACTACCACCAACATCGGGGACAACAGCATCTCCAACCATCATTGAAGCAGCTGATCATGCTGTGAAAAACACAGTCAGAGAAATCCCTTTACTGCTATCAACTATGCTTATAGAAACATAGAAACATAGATTATGATGGCAGATAAGGACCGCTTGGCCCACCCAGTCTGCCCATTTCCCTACCTATTGGATAAGCTGCAGATCCTAGTTAACGAGCAGCCTACTTCTTCCTACCTCCACCCCCTAGAATTGCCTTATGACTGTCCCATACATGCTTGAATTCCACCACTGTTTTTGACTCCACAACCTCCTCCGGAAGGCCATTTCATGCATCCACAACCCTCTCTGTGAAAAAATACTTCCTTAAATTACCTCTGAGCCACCCCCCTCTATCTTCAAATTGTGACCTCTTGATCTTGCACACCTCTTTTTTTGAAAGATGCTACCCTCTTGGACTTTGTTGATTCCCTTGAGATACTTGAAAGTTTCTATCATGTCCCCCCTCTCTCTCCTTTCCTCGAGGCTATACATATTCAGCTCCTTAAGTCTCTCTTCATATGTCTTCTGGTGCAGACTCTGCACCATTTTAGTTGCCCTCCTCTGGACAGCCTCCATCCTGTCTATGTCCTTGCAGAGATTGGGTCTCCAGAATTGCAGGCAGTACTCCAAATGGGGTCTCACCAACTGTCTGTACAGAGGGACAATAACTTCCTGTTTTCTGCTGTTGATGCCTCTCCCTATGCATCCCAGTATCCCCCCAGCCCTCCTTGCTGTCCTCTCACATTGCTTGCCCACCTTTAGGTCATCTGATATGACTACCCCCAGGTCCCTTTCCATTTTTGTTGTTGTTAGTATCTCACCCCCCATTGTGTACTCTTCCTCTGGGTTTTTGTTTCCCAGGTGCATTACCTTGCACTTCTTAGCATTGAATCTAAGCTGCCATGCATTTGACCATTCCTCTAACCTTGCCAAGTCCCTTCTCATCCTTTCCACCCCACCTTGTGCATCAACTGCAGATCTTTGTGTCATCTGCAAAGAGACATACTTTTCCTTCCAGTCCCTCTGCAATATTGCTTATAAAGACATTGAAGAGGACCGGTCCTAATACTGAACCCTGCGGTACCCCACTAGTAACCCCCCTTTCTTCAGAGTGGACTCCATTTACTGTTACTCTCTGTGTCCTATTCTCCAGCCAATTCTTTACCCAGGCTGTCATCTTGGGACCCACTCCCAGGCTGGCTAACTTGTATATTATATGCTGCGTACTGCGACGCCCATGCCCACGGCCACTCTTGCCACTGGTAGCAGTGCTATGGCCAGAAAAATCTTTGCATACATGTCTCTTTGTGGGCATTTTTTTGGATTACACAGAAAATTAACAACACATTTAGATTTCTGAACTTTGGGGTGGATGGGAAGCCAAAAAACAACAACTGTGGATTACAGATGAATGCTGGGCCCTAAAGAGATGCAGACACACAGACAGCTGGAGATTGAGCACTCAAGAGATGCAGCTGCACAGGCACAACAGCACCTTAACCAGTGGTCTCAAATCAAAAACTGGAAAAATAATACCTTCTTTTGTGGGGAGGGCAGCTGCAGTACCCATCTACTACCTAGATAGAATGAAGCAGTAAAAAATACCACAGATGGATAAGAGATTCAAAGTGCTGTGATTATGGTGTGGTGCAATAAAATGTGTCTGACTTGATGGCATGCAGATGCACACACACACACTAAAGGTAATGAGTAGAAAATTTAACAGTTAAGTACACTACAACTAAATCTTTTAAACCAACTGAAAAAAGGCACAACACAACAGCAAACAGCAACAAATTATCAAAACTTACTACAAGTATTACCATGTGTACATGAACACACAAGTACTAACACGCTAGCTACACAACAGTTAGAAAGATTACCTTTCTCACTGTGAATCTCCCTTCATCACAGATCTGCCCTTCCCCTGAAGCACACTTCTACAGTGTCCATCAGTACACAGACTAAATGTTCTAAATGAACATTTAAAATACACACCAAAACAATAAACACTCGATGATATAAGCACAGGAGGGTTTCCTACAATCTATGTAGTAAATGTTAACCAAAACAGTTGGCTCAAAAATGCTTTTTAAAAGGTTTTTCAGTGGTTTGATTATCAGAACTCTGAGAGCAAACTGTCTCCAACTTTTCACTATGCACACTATGCAGAACTGAGGCTGTGCAAGACAATCTAGAGCCCATGTGACCTTCCATCCCATGATTCACTGCAAACTTTTCCTTAAAGGCCAAAACAAGGTGAAGTCAGTGCAAAGTCCATAGAAAACAATGAGACTTTGTGTTAAAAATCAAGATGAAGTTATTTGCTTTGCATTGCAGAGTACTTCGCATAATTACAGTATTACTATATGCCAAGTACTCCATGTAGCGAAGTGCATGGACTTCACCCACCACTACTCACCAGGACACTTCAAAAATACTCCCGTCATATGGTGGAGGATGTCACCCTCCAGCCTCTCTGAAGATGTGCATTCTATTAATCCCCTGAAGTACTGCAGGACACCCTCACCTCCCAGGCTGCTTTGGCCTTAGTTAAGGGTTCCCATTTGGTTTTCTACAATCTTTTATTTATGTCTGAGATATATTTAGATTTCTCCTTCAGGGTCACCACCCAATATAGGAAATCCTCCCACTGTGTCAGAGGTCTGGTCAGCTGTGATTGGTTATTGCCACTATGAATGAAATATCTGATTTTGTGAAACCTATGGAAATCCTGATCCCTCAGGTGGAACATACTCCACAAGCCCTGAGATGTCACACATGACCCTTGTTATTGCAACTGTGAGAAGTGGGTCAGGCCCTGATGTTCCCATGTGGCATATCCTCTATCCAGTCAGGGAAGAATACATTTGGGATGATAGCATATAAGGGAAGTGGGGCCTGGCAATGCCTCTGAACCCCACACTCTTCTAACCTTGCCTATCATTTGCAATGTATGCTTCAGTCATTCATTGATGATGCTTTTAACATACTCAGGGGACACAGAAGACAGGGACAAAATAAGCAGGGGTTGCTCTCCCCAAGTCTTATATGTCATATCATTCTGAAGAGTGTCTTTGCTTTGCCCACGTACAGTACAAGCTGTCATCATCTGCACTGCAAAGCAATACTTCTTCAGGTCTGGCAGGGAAAGTTCCCCATCCCTAGGGAGTGTCAAAATCATATACAGTAACTGATATGGGCTCTGTGACCCCCCCCCAGATAAATCTGTGAATGTTCTTTAAGAGTCATGTCCAAAAGGAAATTGGTACTGGCAAAGGTAGGGTATTGAACAGAAAGAGAAACCTAGAGAGCAGGTTCATTTTAACTGTGTCCACACAGCCAGCTGCCGTCAAAGGGAGCAGAGCCCACCTAGCCAGGTGATGTTGTGCTTCTCCCCATATCTTCTGTTAATTGATCTGGAGTAACTTGGTGGTGTCTACATTGATCTGGATGCCCAGATAGTGAATTTGGTTATGTGTGGTCCAGGCAAATGAATAGGTGGCCTTAAAATGCTCCAGGCAGGACCTGCTGAGCCTAAGTTTCTGACTTGTCTAGGTTAATCCAATAAACAGAGACACACCTAAAATGATTTAGGAGACAAAGGAGGCATGTGACTGACATCTCTGGTTGGTTAAGAAAAATATGGAGTCATCTGGGTATAAAGAGACCTTCTGTTTAACTCCTCCATCCCCCGCCATTACCCATGCAGTATGAGAGTCTTGCTGTACTGCAGCAGCCAGGGGCTCCAAACACAGGGCAAACAACAGTGGGGACAGAGGGCGGCCCTGCTGGGTCCCCTGAGATAAGGGAAAGTATGCTGAATTAATTTATGAAATGAGCAGAGAAATCCCTGCATTCCAATTGGCCAGGATCCATGCATTGTGACAGTACTACTAATGGGTAAATATTTTTCTTTTAAATTTTTTGTTTCATTTTTAAACTGTACCTCACAAACCTATTTTATAAGTGCAATAAGACACTCTGTGACATTAGAAGTGCTGTGACAGCCACACATCCAGGAGCTGAAATCACTTGGCCTCTGATCTCATGCCTTATTATGCCCCTAGGTGTGCACTTGTCACAGTACTACCAACACCATGTCATGTCATATTGCTTACACCATTAACTCTCACATACACTTATGGGGTTGAGCAGAGGCTTGAAATAACTGCTAGCAATTTGGGCCCACATTTCGTTTTTTGCATAGTTGTTTTTTTTTGTAAAAATATCCAATTTACCCTATCAGAAGCTTTTTCTGCATCCATGGATATTGTTAGTTGAAATGCCCTCTGCCCATGCTGAGATGACACTATGTTTAATAGCCTTCTGATATTATCTTGAAGGAAGCATCCAGGTATAAAACATACTTGGTTAGAGTGTACCACCTTCAGAACTACCTTCTGTAAATGAGCCACCAAAATCCCCCTAAATATTTTTAAATCCACATTCAATAAGAAAATAGGGTGGTAAGTATGCAGTGATCCAAGTTCTTCCCTGCCTTAGGAAGGATAGAAATCTGTGCATATTTCCTAGAGTCAGAAATCTGCCCTCCCTCCAAGACATATTGAAAACAATCCTGGAGAGGTGGCAACAATACTTCTTGGAGACTTTGTAAAACTTGGAAGGTGGCCTGTCTAGACCCGGGGATTTTCCCATCTTGAGCTGTTTGATCTTGTTCCCCATCTCTGCTGGACTAAACTGTATATACTGTATATATAGTGGTTCCCAAGCCTGTTCCTGGAGAGTCAGTAGATTTAGCTGGGACTAGAACTCATCCATCTGATCTTTGAAATCATTGTTCCGCTCCTGAGTGTATAACTGGGAATCATATTTGGCAAACACAGAGGTAATTTCCAGTAGACCCACCACCATTTGCCCTCCCCTATCCAGGTTACATACATGTAACACTGCCCAGTTGCTTTGTTGCTTTCTCAGAGCTAGGGCCAGCAATCAACCTGCCAGGTTGCCTCCCTGATAATACCTATGCTGCGTCCTATGAAGCTGGCCCTCCACCTGTATGTTTAGGAGCTTCTCTAGTGCCGATTTTTTAGCCTCCCAATCTTGTCTTGTCTGAGGGACAAGCATGAGTTTGTGTAGGAAGGCTGCCTCCCATAGATCCACCTCAAGCTACTGTTGGTTAACCAACCTCTGTTTTTTGACTCTGGAGCAGTAATTAATGATACCTTCCTTAAACACTGCCTTCTGGATGTCCCACCAGCAGAAAGCATTGTTGAGCCTTTAGGGTTGTACAGGAGATATTCTCTTACCATGTTCTTTATCAGATCTATAAATTGTTCTGAGTTCAAGCAGCCAGTGGGCTCTCCAGTCCTTGATGAGTTAAGTCTGTCTGGGCATCTTCCATTGTGTATATACGTCTCCCTCCAGGAACATGACCTGTAGTTGGGCAGGGCAGGTAGTTTGAAATTTTAGTCCAGATGGCATATGCTCTGCATTTCTGCTGGCTAGCCAAGGTGAAATCATTGTCTAAATATATTTGTGTGGAGTCATAAAAGAACTTGTTTTTGCCTCCAGGTTTTAAGTAGGACATGTTCCTTTACCTCAAGTTTCAGGAACTTCATCACAATAGACTTAGGGTGGCCATTTGGTCCTGGTTTGGGCCCCAGAGCTCTATGGACCCATTCAGTCTTAAGTGGAAAATCTTCATGAAAGGACAATGTTTTTTAATCAGGTTACCTACAAAATCTGTTATATCCGCCCCTCCTTTTCCTCTAGTATTCTACGTGTATATTCTTAGATGTTTTTCCTCTAGTTCTTCCCTCTCATCCATGCATTTATTTTCTAGTTGCTGCTACCTATTATGAAAATGTATCAACTGGTCACCTATCTGATCAGAGCGCTCACTAAGTTTGGTGGTGGCTGTGGTGAGATCATTGGTGTCCCATGTCCCATGTTGGTTACTCAACAAGGCCCTCTGGCTGTACTGTCTCCCACCCTCGCCCACCTCCCCCCTGCATCTCCACTCCTGCCCCCACCCCAACCACCTCTTGTACTCCCCCTTACCCCCTGCATCTCCTCCCCCGATCTCCTACCCTCAATTCCCCCACCACCACCCCCTTCCCTTGTCTTGCTCATAGCTCAAGTCTTTGTGCTGGTTATTACATGTCTGTAAGTCAATGACTATATGTTTGCAACTAAAAATGATGACTGTTGCACTCGCTGACATGGAACCTTTGTGAAAGAGCCTCAACTCAAAGGTATTGTAATCCTAGATCAAAATAAATAAAAAATGTGAGCTTATTAACATCCAGCCTCAATGACTGGAAGGCTGTATGCGTCTCCTGTCTAAATGCAACCAATTCTTGCAGCAGCTTTTCATTAGTCACTCTCTCTCTGACATCAGCCTCGTTGTGCCTAGAGGATGAGGCCATGCTGGAACCTGGGCTCAATGGCACAATTGTGCCATCTGCTTGAGGAAATTGTGGTAGAGCCCCTTGTACTGCTTATCCTTTTTTTCCCCCAGATCTCCTCATGGTGTAAATCATACTCTTGCTCCAGTAGTGTAAATTGCAATTGGTTTTCCCTACTTTGTACCCCTATTAGAGCTGAATTTCAAGCAGGCGGGAGAAGAGCACTTTGACTAGCTAGACATACCGCTTGGTGATGTTATCAGAAGTGAGCCGATAGGCTTTTGAATTCACATACTGTATTTTTCCCTCTGTGTTATTTATAGATCTGTTAAAGTATGTTTAATGTTTTGAGTCTGTATATGTTCACTGTTTGAAAGTGTGCATTACATTGTTAGGAGCTCTGAGTGTTCAGTCTTGCGCTATATAAATAAAAAAAGCTACCTACCTTTCTACAGTATCTACCTACAGCCCAATAATGGTTTGTGGTTAACCAAATCAAAGGCCTTAGTCAGGTCAACAAACATAGCACCAATGAGCAGACCTTTCTCCATTGATCTATTCACATGGGGCCCTGGCTACATGCTAAAGGTGCATACCCAGACTGCTTCAGCCCGCACCTCAGGACAGATGTACACCACTTGCCATTTACTATCATAGTCTTCCTGTCCTCAGCCCCTCCCCACATGTGCATAGTAACACAGAGGGGCTGGGGAGCAGGTGAAGCAGTGAACAATGCCCATTCTGCTGACAGACTAGGTTCCCTGCTCCATATGCAGCAAAGAATTGTGGGTAATGGCAGCACATATCCCCTTAAGGGAATGGTACAACAGAGAACTAGCCAGTTAGTCTCCAGCCCTTGTAACATGTTGGGAAGGCCATAGGTAGTGGGATGGGAGGAATGCTTACCTTGACATGGCTGCCTGCCACCAGTAGAAGGGGGGCTTGTACTGTATAACAACAACAGGGCTCCTGCATGCATAGCCTGTGCCTCCTACACCAGCACTCTACACCATGGGGCTGGATTAGTTCATGGCACATAACCATGACCTACCCCGGTCACTTCCGCTTATTATCCCAGCCTGCAGTGTTATGTGTGCCCAAGGGGTACAGTCTGAAAGGTGTGCACACCTCTTTAGTTCATGCTGCCAGGGTTTGAAAAACAGCAAAAGCACGCACAGCATTCTGATTTAGGACTCCCTTTGTGCCGTGTATCTGCGGTTGCATAGCACCATGCATATAGCCCATGGACTATAAAGCTGACTAGTGCAGTGTTCATACAACAGTCAGGCCTGAACCTATGTTGTTCTTTGGCAAGTAGTTTAGATTATATTTATCTAAATAGTTTTTTTTTTTTAATTCTTTGGTAACCAGGTAAGGCCCACCAGGCACAGGTGCCTGTTTTCAGGGGTGACCCAGGAGCACTGGGGAGGTTAAGTGACTTGCACAGAGTCACACAGTATGTAAGTGGAGGTTGTGGGAATCAAACCCAGGTCTGTCTGCTGGATATACCAAGCTCATTCACAGCACATTACTCTAACCTCTAGGCTATATTGCCAGCTCCACCTGGGCTGAAATAATTTTTTAAGCAGTTTGCTAAAAGGCGAAAAACTGGATATGGGCCAGTAGTTGTCAGTCAGGGAAGTGTTCCCACCTTTAAATGTCAGCATGGCTGAGACTGTTTCCAAACAGTGGGAATTGTTTGAGAGTTTAGAGAAAAGTTGAATATTTTGTGAGCAGATATGAGATAGAGCTGGCAATCCATTAAAGAAATCTTGTTTCAATTCCATCACTTCTTGCACTCTTATTTACAGCTAGGCTCAGCAACAAATCATGTCTCGCTAGGAAATGCTGCCATGAAATAAAAACAAGGAAGTCTCAAGGCAAGTGCAGAGATTTTACCAGATTCAGAGATAAGCAAGGTTGTTTCAGCTCTGAAAGCTTTGTAGCTAGACAAGTTGGTAAATTTAGCATTAAATATACAGTATATAATGACTGATCATCAATGTTTCCAAACAAAAAAAAGTTATTTCCCATTATAACCATTTGGTTATTAAGGGTTTCATGCCCCTAAGTAAGCCTGTTGTGCTATCTCGAGACAGCTTGCTCTTTTTCCACCCCTCCAACAGCCTCAACCAAGACAATGTATCAAACTGCACTGTAGTAAGGCTTGCAGTGCCACCATTTCACATTACAGGCAGTCAAAATGCATGTTTATACAACCTTGTGTTGCATAGTGTTTTATTCTCTGTCATTCCCTGTGCCATGGGGCTGTGCCATGCAGGACAAGCATTCCTCCCATCCCACTACCTGTGGCCTCCCTAACACACTGCATGGGTTGAGGGCTAACTGGTTAGTTCTCTGTTGTACCATTCCCTTAAGGAAATATGTGCTGCCTGTGCTTCCATTTGTACCACAACAGCAAGCAAACTCTCAGCATAGCCTTCTTATTATTACCCTACCTCATAAATCCAAAAGAGAAAGTTTTCAAATCTCCATAAAAAGGTGATTCCATGCCACCGTAATGTTGTACCATGCCAGAGGCGCAAAAACTAATTTTCGTGAAGATTTGAGAAATGACAACTGTCTTGTTCATGAGTTAGTATAAAGAAATAGCTATGTTGAAAATTTGGTATGATAATATTGTAAAGAGTAAAATTTATGAGCAAATGTAGGGTAATTTCAATGGATGCACATAACTTCACCATTGTAACATATTTTGACCCAAAATTAATAATATACCCTTCTTATTACCCCACCTCATGAACAAGAGCAGTGAAAATTTGCAAATCATGGCCAAAAGGTGATTTTGCCAACTGGACACGAATTCACCTTTCAGACTGGATTTGGGCAATTTCACTGACATTGGGCTCTATGCATGAAAGGGCAGAAAGAACACACCAGTGGCATATACATCACCTGTGTAGCTCTGTGTCCACAGAGAGGTGCGCACAAGCCAGTACTCATTATCACTGGCTACCTGTCCACAGCTCACCCCTCCCCCCAGTGTACAGGATCACAGAAGGTGGATGGAGTAGAGTAGTAGACTCAGGCAAGCAGCCAATTGGATGTCCATCCTGGGTTCCAGAGTGGATCCCCTGATCCACAGGAGCAGGGGAATGTGGGAAGGTGCAGGTTTGGATGCATGCATAGCACACACAGGTATCCATGGAATACACTGTCGTTTCCCATTGTCTAGTGGCCCCTCCTCTGTCTGATTCCCATCCCTAGGGCACCACACCTTGCCTGGCACACAGATGTACCCCCCCACATCAGAATCCCAACCCAGTCCCATAAGATATGTCACATACGCACACACATCAGAGCTCCTACCCAGTCCCTTATGACAGTCCACCTCCCACACATCTGAGCCCCTGTTTGGTGCCATATGACAGTTCACACTCTCCTACACATCTGAGCACCCACTTGGTCATGTAAGACAGATCACACTCCTCCTCACATCAGAGCCCCAGCCCAGGTCCCGAAAGTCAATGACATTCCCCCCCACAACCAGAACCTGTCCTGGCAGCCCCTGACCAGTATTGAACTGCTTGTCCCCCTGACCCCCTAATCCTAGCCCCTGCCCCCTCAATGGTAGTGGTCCCCTGTGGCATTGACAACACCACCCCCTGTCCCCAGTTCCTGCACGTTGGTGCTGTGGTGACAGACAGTGAGTGGCTCATCCCTTCACACACCACCTTGTCCATCCACCATCCAACTAATGCTGGAACATATAGGGATAGTGGAAGATGGGGATTTTAACATAAGAGTGGGAACCTTAGCTAAAATAACAGAAGAAATAACTGATATTGTATCAGTGTCAGAAAACAAAGAGATACAGTATATCTACAAAGAAAAACTAAGGACACAGTTATTTACAAAGAAGGTAAGTATTACTATGAATCCATGACTGGTAGTAACTTTTTGCTGTTGAATGGGAGAATTAGATTGGTTAGGGAAGGGAAATATATGTACACAGGGGCCAAGGGATCATCAATAATGCATCATATATGAGTACATGTAAATATACTGAGTGAGTGTCTAGATCTTCACGTTAACCCAAAAGCAGAAAGTGTACATTGTGCAGTAGAATTGAACCTAAAAGGGTTAGACACTGGAGGGAAGAGAAATAGCAAAACATGCTTTAGAAGTAAGGAAAAAAATGTATCTGCTGGAAAAAAATAAGGGATCTGGATTTTACAGAGTTATTGAAGGGTAAGGGAATATGGGATATAATGATTGAACTAGTGGCAAGAGATTAAGAGGAAAATATAATACTAAAACATTATGAACAGATTATGGAAAAACATTCTGAAAACATATGTAAAGAAATAACCTTCAAGGAAAGAAAAGGTGCAGTGTGGTTCAATAGGGAATGTCAGCAAGCGAAGAGATGCATAAATAAACAACTGAGGAAGGTCAAAAGAAACTGTAATAAGGAAAATAAAAAGGAGTTAAATAAGTTCAGAAAAGACTACAGCAAAATGATATACAAAACAAAAACTAAGTGTATTAGACAATTATGGAAAAAAATGGAAACAGCAGTATACACGAAAGACAGTAAGATGCTTTGAAACATAGTAAGTAAAGGGACGGGAGAATACAAGAGTGAACCAAAAACAAACATAGAACCTAAACAATGGGTAGAACATTTTAAAACATTATTCTATGACAATAATGTAGACTATCTGATATCCCTAGTTTGAGAAAATAAGAATAATAATTGGAATGAGTTAGAAATAGAAATATCCACACATGAGATACAGTTAGCAATAGAGACATTCTCCACTAATAAAGCCCCAGGATCAGATGGGGAACCAACAGAAGTTAAGTGGAGAAATATGGAGATCTGGACAGAAATATTGTACAAACTATTCCAGACGATATTTAAAACTGGAATTATACCCCAAAGTTGGATGCAAAATATAATAGTACCCTTGTTCAAAAATGGTGATGACAATAAGCCAGGTTGCTATAGACCAACAGTTCTCAAACTTTGTCATAGTGAGCCTCCCCTAAGCCATGGAAAAGATCTTGAGCCTCCCCCAAAATACTGAAATGTTTTTGGGCCTCCCCATGGCAAAATAGCCTACTTTTCACAGACACGAGGAATAAATTGAAACCTCTTTGCATGGCTGGTTCTCATGTGATTGGGCTTATTGTAACCCCCACCCCCCCAAAACAGGACAACCTACTTACTCCAGTATTTTGACTCTCGAACCATTGTTACCCCTTACTGCCATACCTTCATGGGTCAGACTGCTTTTTCTGTTTCCTCTCTATCTGGAATAACCTTCTTCCTGACCTCTGTCTCTCCCCTCTCACCCTGCTCTTAAGCAACTTCTCAGGGATCATTTTTCTCCCTCCTGCTCTTATTCCTAGTACCTGTATGGTTAACTTCTATTTGGACAGTTCTGCTGCCAGTCTAATTGATCAATTGTTCCTCAGATTGTTAGTTTATTGTTTTTAATTTGTTTGCATGTTTATTCATTTTGTATTGATTGAGTGTTTCGCAGTTACATTTTGAATTGTATTCTTTCACTACCCTTCCCTGGGTACACCTGAAATAAGCCATGGCTCAGTGTACAGTACCTTCCCTGGTCACAGACTTCTGAATAAATACATAATTCACCTACTAATATCCTCTTTCAGTTTGCCTTATCCCTTCACACAAAATCTATAAAGTTCTAAATTGAAATATAATACTTTTCAAGACTTGCTTGAGCCTCCCTTGGAACAGGTTGGGGCCTCCCAAGGGAGGCTGGCCTCACCATTTGAGAACCCCTGCTATAGACCAATAAATCTAACAGATGCCACTCAAAATTTACTGACAAAGATAATCCATAATAGAATCATAGGATTTATAGAAGAAAACAAGATATTGGATGAAGCCTAAGCTGGATGCAAAGCCAGGCATTCAACTATTGATCAATACTTCACGTCGGTACATTTTACATATAAATATAGGATGGTAAAAGGACAAACACTTTATTGTGTTTTCATAGACCTGAAAGCTGCATTTGACAGCATAAGTAGAGTCAAATTAAGGGTCTAATTAAATGAAATAGGGATGGAAGAGGGCATTCTAGAAATTATTAAAACTCTATATAAAGATAATGCAACACAGGTTAGAAATAACTCACTAGGATGCAAAAGTGAATTGTTTCAATCTAATAAAGGGATGAAACAAGGATGTACACTCTCTCTCCCCCATACTGTTCAATTTATACCTTAATAGAATTTCAGTGCAAATGTAAAATCCAGAATACCACATACCAAGCCTAGGAAATGAAGCATGCCCATATTTGGCATATGCCGACGATATTGTCTTAATGTCCACAAGTTATTTGCAGTTAAAATGACTATTGGGTAAATACTTTGAAGAATGTAAAAAGGCAAACTTACATATACTGCAAATTATGAAAAAACACAAATAATGATTTGTGGTAAGAGTGAAGGAAATTATAGATTTAGTATCAATGGAAATAAAACAGAAGTAGTAAACTGTTTTGCTACTTAGGCATTATTATAGCAAATGACAAAATGAAATAAACACATTGAGGAAATAGAACTGAAAACAAAAAGGTTTCTACCAGTCATGAGCAAATTTCAATATAAATATGGTAGATATTCAGTAACAGGATACTTAAAAGTAGTAGATGCCATGATCCACAGCCAATTATTATAAGGGGCGGAAATATGGGGTGTACAAGAAAAGATAATCTAGATACCTGTTTAAACATGTATTTTAAAAAATTATTAGGATTACCAAACAGAACCCCTTCAGCTATGGTTATGGTAGAATTAGTCCAATACTCAATAAATTGCCAAATACAGGAGAGAATGGTCTATTATTGGATCAAAGCGTACAATGGGCCCTATGCACTATGGTGTGGAGTGGCCACACATCATGTTCCTATCCCACGTAACCACTTTGCACCCATTACACCCAACTGTGCAACCAGTTGTGGGATTCTCCTATGGTGCATGCAGCCCCACCACCAGACTGTGCAGAGGGCAATGTGGTCGGGGCAGGCTGGGGATGAGTACCCGTGCTCTGTGCCATTCCTAGAGGTGCAGAGTGCTGGGCATGGGGGGCTCACAGCACAAAAGGGTCACTCCTGCCATAAGGGATGCATGCCATCCACAAGTCTTTCCCCAGCTGCTGCAAGTAAGTTGGGGCATGTATGCCCCCACCAATGCTGATCCTGGGCCCAGCTGACCAGGCACATGCCTGCCTCTGGGTTGTCATGCACAGCACACTGGCAGCCATTTATCTGTGCTTGTTGGCACAAGGGATCCATTCGCAGACCGGGGTGGGCATCCCATTGGATTCACACCTGGTCTATGTATCTGTCCTCCATGCTCCCATGTGCCGGGGAGCAGGGCCATGGACAGGTGTGCACCAGTGGTGCATATGCCCAGGTGTGCACCTGTCCACAGATGTGTCCCTTCACAGGGAGGATACATGCCTCCAGCATGTACGTCCCACATGTATGTGCATAGGGCCCACTATGAGTGAAAATAGACTTCCAAGACTTTGCACAGAGAAAGCAATCAATTATTTAACACAAAATGTAATGTTTCCCAGGATCATGGCAGTGCAAAAGATAGTAAAACTGAACGGGTTACTGCAAAGCCTAATAGATGTCTTTAGGTTTGATTTAAAAACAGCAATAATAGAAGCAAAGAACCAAATAAAATATATTTCAAGACAAAAGGACATGCAATATTGTAAACAATACAAAAAATGTGAATGGATATCAAAAAATAAAAGAATTCACAAACTGGAACAATATCTGATGCTTATAAAAAAACAAAGAGAAGGAAATTGTTGACTAGATTTAGATTCAAAATCAATGAGTGTAATTGGTTGCTGGTTCGATATGATAAGAAGGAGAAAAGAACAGATGAATGTAAATGTAAATGAGGAAAGGCTGATTTAACACATCTTTTAATATTATGTCCATTATATAAGAAGGAAAGGGAAAAATACTTTGGAGAAATCTTAAAGAATTTGGCTATGGAGCCTAAAGACATGGCAACTAAATTACTTAAATCTAATATCAGAGAAGTTTTAGAGTCTGCAGCTTCCCTCCTCTACCTAATTAAAAAAAAAAACTTACACCTACTTAAAAACATAGGAAATGATAATTAGAACTGGCCAAAAATAATAATATAAAGGAAAAACAAAGCCCTTGGTCAAATTAGAAATCTAATTCCCCACTCCGACTAAGATAATTAATGGAAATCATAAATAAGTTCCAAGAGTATGTAAAAAACATCAGATTGATGAGAATGAAACAAGTCAGGTGTAACATCCCCAATAATGAAAGCACTTTGTTATTGCTAAGGAAGCAGAACACTAGTCAGATATAAATGTATATAGCAAGTTTGGTGTTCTACCGCATCGTTAGAATGTGTTTTAATATTGTTTTTTAAATTATAAAATATATGTATTAAATGAAGTACTGAACTATCTAAGAAAAACTTTTACTTTTTTTATGTACACAAATTGTAAGGAATTAATGACTGCTGAACAATAAACATGAACTGGAAACTGATGCTGGGAACAGGCTCCATATTTATAAGGCTGTTTGCCCTATAAATAATCAGCACACTGCCAGCATGAGTTGGACGGCAGGTGGCTGAGGTGGTGTGTGGAGGGATGTGTCTCTTGCTGTCCATTGCCATGGCACCAACATGCAGGTATGGGGGATGGGGTGGTGGTGTTTTCATGTCGGGGGGGCATCAACTACCCAAGGCACACCTCGACACCTGTTGGTGTGTGCAGGGTGGGGGTGGGGTTTTAGGTTTGGAAACCCTAATGCCTTATTTCCCTACTTTTATGACTTTAATCCTAACTAGAGCATTAATGCAGGTTTTTTTTCTTTCGCAATTTATTTCCTTATTTTTTGAGATAGAGTAATCGTATCCATATTTGCCTGTGGTAGAGCACGGACCTCCAGCCCCTGCACTCCCATCCTTCCATAGATGCATATATGTATGTAGCTGTGGAAGCACAGGGCCCTCCTGGTCATACACTTCCATTTATAGGACAACAGTGACCAAATTGTCAGCATAGCCATCTTATTAACCCACCTTATGTACCCTGTATAGAAAATGTTTGAATCCCTGCCAAAACATAATTATGTACAACTGCAATGCCACCAGTGTGAAAACACATTCTAGTTAGTATTTGAAAAATGACAGCTGTGACATACATGAGATAGGGTAATAAGAAGGCTCATTAAAAATCTGGGGTCAAAATATTTAACATTGCCAAAGTTACAAGCATGCATAGTGAAATAGCAACACATGGTCATCATTTTGCCTTTTTTACATATTTTTACCCTAAATTTTGGACATAGCCTTCTTATGATTCCACCTCATGAACTAGGGCAGGAAAAGTTTTCAAATCTCACCCTAAAGGTGAATGCGAAATCACCTTTTGGGTGGGAGTTGCATAATGACAGCCATATTGTTCATGAGGTGGGGTCCCCAAAAGGCCATGTTGAAAATTTAGTGTTAAAATTTAAAAAATGGTTAAATTATGCATAAAGATTGAACCCCCCATTAAAATACATCAAACCACATTTACCTTAGTTTCTCATATTGCAGTCGTCATTTCCAGTAGCAAGATGTGTTTTCGATCAGAGAGTGGGTTTTGAACCTGGGACTTGTTCAGGTGAGTGAGGGTGTGTGGGGGGGTGTACTGGGAAGTGTGGGGTCGTGGGTGCTGAGTGGGAGGTGGGGTGGGGGCTAATCAGTGAGAGACCATCTTCTTTTTTTTCAGGTTTAAAAAAAAAATAAATGAGAGACCATTTCCTGAATTTTAGGGTTGTGCCTCAAATGGGAGTTTGAGGGATGCCAATATACACAAAGAAAATTAGGAATGGCTATTGGCGGGTGGGGGGTGCCACTAGACACCATGGAATCTATAATTTTATAACTGGAATGGGGGGTGCCACTAGACACCAGAGAAATGGTGGATACGATTGGTGGTGGGGGTACCACTAGACAGCAGGGAAATTTGTATTATGGAACAACAATCAGCTGATAGCGTGTGCCATTAGACACCAGGGATTATATAGGGATGATGATCAGTGAGTGGGGGTGCCAGTAGACACCAGGAAATATATTTAATTATGGGGATGGGGACCAACAGGTTGGGGTACTACTAGACACAAGGGAAATACAGTAATACAGTGGACAGTGATCAGCTGGTGTGGTGTGGTGTGGCACACTAGACATTAGACACCAGGGCAGCATAGGACCGCACAATTTTTTTTTTTAATTGAAGTTTACCTTCAGGGTGAAAATTTGTTTATCAATCAATCTGTTTTTTTATCAATTGATCTGTTTTTTATCTTTGGCGGGAGAGGGGTGCCACTAGACATCAGGTAAACTGGATATAAGGGGATAGCCATGAGAAGGGTGGGGGTGCCACTAGACACCAGGGCCACATGGGACCATACTTTTTTTTTTTATCAAAGTTTACCTTTAGGGTAAACTTTTTTATCAGTTGATCTGTTTTTTTTATCAGTTGATCTTTTTTTTTTTTTTTTGGTTACATTTCATCATTATCACAAAAAATGATAAAATCAAAAACCTGTCCAATATTTTTTAACCAAACCTTCCAAAGGCACACCCTTAGCACAGACCCCATCATCCCTGAAAAATTAATGGAAAAAGTCCATACTGCCTAGGCTGTAGGTGAGAGCAAATATCTCCATGTTAAGTTTAATGGCCAGGACTTTCCCCCTGCTTCTGCCACCTGGCACTTTTTACAAATAGATTTTAGACAGAACTAAGCACATTTCAAGTGTGTAATAGAAGTTTTTTTTTTTTGGCTAGTTTTCCATTAGCAGGTTATACAGACCTGCCACTAGAGGGATTCTTGGTCTTTCTACACAATTCACTGTACTCAATCGTGGGCAATATGGCCTGCATTATCATTCTACCTCTAATCCTGGCAAAAAGTATGACTCATAAAGCACTGATCCATGCTAAGTCAGAAGTCATCCCAGCCTGGGAGCCCACAGTCATAGTTCCTGCTGCATCTTCATATTGCTGCCCTGCTCTTACTCTGTCGGGTTTCCATTTTAATTCTCATCCCTCTCCTCTAGCCCTCCTCCCACCAATATATTTCCGTGCACTTTCCCTGCTAGCCTTGAATGGCCATGTCAGCCTCTCCTATGCCCTGGCTAGACTACCTCAATGACTGAACACCACACAAGAACTCATACGAAAAGAGCACACTTCTACCTGATAAATGCCCTCAAGAAAATTTTTCTAATTCTCCTTTTCTGTTCAGGCAATGTCGAACTAAATCCAGGTCCCCCAACTCAAATTACTTCTCCGTCGGAGTTTGCAGCTGCTCCTGGGATGAAACTGATGATGGTCAATATTCTAAGCCAGCTCAAAAAACTTGATCATCTTCAAGTTTGGGCAGACCACACTGACCCAGATCTGATTATAATTACCGAGTCATGGCTAAAAAAGACCAACACTGATCCGCAAATTACTATACTGGGCTTCAAGCTCTTTAGGGCTGATAGGGATTGGGGGGTGGTTGTATACGCCAATCAAAATTTGGCGTTAGCAGCATTTTGCTGTAAAACTAAGCCCAAGGAATATGAGATTGTCTCACTTAAATGTCACCTTCCATCCTCAGAGTGCATCACAATCATTGGTGGCTATAGACCCCCATCAGGAGGCACAGAAATTCTTAACGTGTTGAAATCCATAACTTTGGCTGCTAACATGGAAACAATAATCTTAGGGGACTTCAATATGGATTGGCTCAGTGCTAAATCCCACTCACTAAAAGCCAGATGTGATGAACTGGGCCTTACACAGATAGTAACTGAACCCACAAGAATCAATGCTTCTAACTCTGCCAACAGCTCACTCTTAGATGTCATCTTAACTTCGCATCCCCATAAAATCTCACATTCTGCAGTTTTTCATAATGACATGAGCGATCACAGTATTGTTGTATGTACAAGATTCCAATCTAAAACCCAGCAGCACCCTAAATTCAGAATCAAACGCTCGTTCTGCAAATTCAACTCAGTAAACTTCCTAACCGATCTAGCTACGATCAGGTGGCAAGACCTATATCTTGCCAAATCTGCTGATGCCGCCGTCTCTGTCCTAAATGACAACCTCACCACCCTAATTAACAAGCATGCTCCTCTTATTAAAATGAGGGTGTGGAAAATCTTACATCCGTGGTTCACCCAAGAGCTCAAATCTGCACTTACCAATAGAGACAAGCTATGGGCTAGGGCCAGGCACACAAAGAACCTGGCAGACTGGCGGGTGTTTAGAACTGCCAGAAATGCCTGTGTTAAAAGTGTATGTGCTACTAAAGCAAACGTCTACATCTCAACTTGGGAGCTGACCAAGGGGAACTCCCCAAAAATCTGGAAGACACTGAGATCCATTGAAGGCCATCCTGCTGTTTCCTCCCTTCCCACCAAGATTCTGGCCAAGGACAGGGTGGTTGAAAATAAACTGCAAATCCTCGAAGAACTTAACCTTCACTTTGCCACTGCTGGGTTGGCATTCAACTCCTTCCCATACACTAGCCGAGTGAATAGCAACACTAGCCCAGATTCTATACATGCCACTCCACCTCATCCCTTTCAGTTGTGCCTGTTTAGCTACAAAGGAGTCAAAGACATAATTCTTAGCCTTGACACCAAGAAAAGTGCAAGGGATGATGGCCTTGAATAATTTTTCTTGCAGTTAGGCTATGCCCAGCTCACAGCCCCCATCCTTCACATCTTCAACCTCTCTATTACCGCAGCCACTGTTCCATCCTGCTGGAAATCTGCCCATGTTCTTCCTCTCTTCAAATCAGGAGATCCTTGTGACTTAAACAACTACCGTCCTATTTATGTCTTGTCTGTTCTCTCCAAAGTGCTGGAAAAGCTTATATACAATCAACAAAAAAATCATCTTGAAGCACATTCACTCCTAAACCCAGCCCAATCTGGCTTCAGGTCGAAGCACAGTACCATCTCAGCCTTGGCTAAAGTCTCTAATGACTGGATGAATGCTATGGACACCAAGAAGGTTACTGGTGCAGTCTTTCTAGACCTTAGTAAGGCCTTCGACACTGTAGACCATCACCTCCTAATTACCTATCTTGCCTACATAGGTGCCAATCCACTTACCTTACATTGGTTTAACAGTTATCTCATGGGAAGGATACAAAAAGTCAAAGCTGATGGCCTACTATCTGCCCCCTTCCAACTGCCAGAGGAGTCCCTCAAGGCTCCATCCTATGACCAATCCTTTTTTCCCTGTACATCAACAATCTTGACTCCCACATAAAGAACTCTAGCATACATCTCTTTGCGGACGATACAGTTTTGTACGCATCAGGCTCGTCCTTAACTGAAGTCAGGGAAGCACTCCAAGCTGACTTCATCCAGTAAGAAAGCAACCTTATCAATGCCAAGCTTCTCTTAAATGCCAAAAAAACCAAGACAATGATTTTCTCAAGACTTGCTTTGTCTGGTGCCCTACCTACCCCACCTAAAAACATCATAGCTATCTCCCTAGGTGAACCCTTGCAAGTCGTACCTAAATTTAAATATCTAGGTATGTGGATAGACAACAAGCTTTCCTTCAGTGACCATATTGAGGATCTATTAAAGAGGCCTAAAGCATGCTTGGGTTTCTTCTTTACAAATAGGACCCTCTTTTCTCTCATGACCAGCAAAAGACTTGTCCAAGCAACATTCCTTCCCTTGCTTGACTACGGAGACATTATCTTTATCTCCTTCCCAACCTTCAGCCTATCTAAACTGGACATAATCTATCACCATGCTCTTCGCTTCATTATTAACTCTGCGTAGAGGACCCATCACTGTGATCTTTATGCAGCAGTTGGGTGGACCTCTCTTGCCACCAGACGCCTCCTGCATGCTGGCATTTGGACCCTCAAATTACTACTCCACAAACTGCCTGTCTATTTAACCTGTCTCATACACATCTCGCATAGCGTCTACTCCCTAAGGAAATCCAACCTTATCCTACTAGATGTTCCCAGGACACATACCACAGCTGGTCAATGAGCTGCCTCATATGCCCTCCCAAACATTTGGAACCAACTACAAGCCATGCTGACGCTAACCAGCAACGTATCAATTAACTCCTACAAAACACTAGCTATCTCTAAATTAAAAGACATATGTAGGTGCTACTAGGCCCCCAACACCAAGCCAACTTCCTAGGTACCAACTGGCCCTCTACTTTTAAGCTGAAATGTGTTGCATAATTTAGGGCAAGGTTAAAGCTGGAATGTACTGCATATATAGCATAAGGACTTCTATTGTGTATACCTCTTGTATTATATATTTTTTCTTTGTTGTTCTACATTTTATATCTCCTGTCTATGTAATTGCGAACTGTATGTGTATGTGTCTCAGGACCTCCTTGTGAATGAGCCTGCTCAACAGAGTCTTTCCTGCAAAAAACTTGAACGTGAACTTAAAAAAGAAAGTTTTTTTTACTTTTCACTTTTTTATTTATTTTTATTTATTTATTTAACTGTTTTACCAGGAGGGCATACTAAGAAGAGTACTGCTCAATTCCAGGTGTGTCCTGAGGGAGGGGAACATAGAGTAAAAACATCCATCCAATGCATAGAAAGTACACTATTGCAACATGAACATACAGAGGTAGGAGTTAAAAAGCGTAACAAATATGTAGTTACATAACAACACATGAGGTACGGTATTGAGACAACAAACAAGCATCAAGATCATGACCCTCCATATCTCAAACTGTACAAGATGTAATGAAACTTTCCACATCTTGAGATTCTGACAGCCTGACCACAAATGGCAAATGTACAAATTCTTTAAACAATGACAACATTATTAAGATGCAAAAAACTGAGTTTAACATTAAACAGCCTGCTCAACCCTAACAATAGTGGCACTACTGCACCACTATATATATATATATATATATATATATATATATATATATATATAAGATTGTCTATAAGTGGTGTATAGTGGCTATACCACCCTGTAAAGGCTATTGCCATTTATGCTTAGCCTTCCCTGGTGTATAGTGGAACTCCCCAACCCCCCAATGTCCTTTGCATTCTGCAAAGAACAGAAGTGTCTGTCATTTATTAATTTATTTTGTTACATCTGAAAAAATTAAAAAATAACATTCCTGCAAATACATAGTATGGCTTGATTTTTTTTCTATGTATCCCTGGTGTCTAGTGGCACCCCGCCCTCCGGTTTCCATTATATATTTTTTTTATGTATTTTCCCTGGTGTCCAGTGGTATTCCGCCACACTCCCCTGTTAAGTCTTTTTTCTCCCTGGTGTCTATTGGAACCCCCACCCTCTGATGCCTATTGTTTTCCCTGGTGTATAGTGGTACTTCCCCCATCCTGTCATGTCCCAAGCATCACTTGTCATGAAAAAGGATTTTGGACTTTGTTTTTCCAAAAATCCTTTTTTGTGAGACGTGATCCTTTTTCACAAGAATGAAAAAAGACTCATGAAACAGGTTGTTAACGAGTCACAAGAAAGAAATTAAAATAATATATAAAAAACTCTGGGGTAATTTTATAACAAAGGTCTGCAGAATCTACCTAATGGACTCTTGGTGAACAAGATGCATAGTTTGCTATGTCTACAAGACCTCATTTTGGCCAGTTTGGGATTTTTTTTTAAGATAAGAAAACAAGATGGCAAAAATCGAAAAAGGTTTTGTTTCTCACGAAAAAGGATTGGCCCCTCTCAAAAAAAAAATCCTTCTTCATTTGATCAAATTATTTTTTTGGTCCAGAAAGCCATCTTGGAGAACGAAATTCCCATTGAAAATAATGGGAACTTAAAAATGTAAAAACTTTGTAATGGATTAATATTTTTTAACCAAACAAGTGAAAGGCACTTCTGTGACCCAAGCCATTTCTACCCTGAAATTTCACATCAAAATTCCAAACCATCTGGGCACACGGCGATGACAAAATCCATTGAAAAACAACAATTTTTTAATGTGTTTGTGTTCTCCGGCTTTCAGAATTTTCACATCTGACTGTAACAAAACTTGGCACTTCAAAAGATGCATTGAATGGCTGTGAAGTTATTAAAGTACAAAATTTTAGGTTTACTATAGAAAGCCCTACTCAGCCTTAACTATAGTGATGCTACCTTGCCATTATAATATATATTATAATATATATTCTGGGTTGTGCCTGAAAACAGTCATTTCGTGGCTAGT